>WAAD01002377.1:14679-38676 GCA_013389945.1 Fregata magnificens
CCGCGGCGGGGAGCCGTGGCAGCGTGGGCGGTGGGGCGCAAGGGCGGTGCCGGGGACAGGGGCACGGGCAGAGCAGGCAGGGGCGGGGGGGCAGGCAGGGAGAGGCACTGCCAGAGCAGCACCTCCAGCACGGTGGCTGCTGCAAGTGCTGCCGGGGGGTTTGAAGCTAGAGGGCTGCAAGGTCTCCGGAGCCAGGGGCAGATGGCGAGCGAGCACAGGCAGCCCTCCACCCCAGGCAGCTGCCTGGCTGCTGTTCCTGTGCGTGCGTGCAGGTGCCAGTCCCGGCACGGTGAGGACGGGGTGCTCTGCTGGGTCCTGGCTTGCCGAGTGGGGAAACAAGGATGCTGGGTGCGCTGGGAGAGGGGATGGGAATGGGCTGAACAATTGCTGGAGGTCTCCAGTCCTTGGGGACTTCTGGCTGCATCCAGGGGGACGGGCAGAGCTCACTACCCTGCCTGGGGCCAGCGATGGACATCCAGGGTGGACACGGGACACCAGCTGCGCCAAAATCGCAGGCTGAGCCGGACCACTCGTAGCAGGCACACACTGCTGGGGTGCTACCAGCTACGCCAGTCCCACCATCCAGGCATCATCAGCATCCGCCAGTCACCCCAACGGCCGTGGTGGGCCAACAGGCGTGCGTGAGCCCCCCGCCTCCACGCAGGGCGTGGAGCAGCGCGCCAACAGCCTCCAGGGTCCCCCAAGGACCCCCATGCCCCTGGCCGAGTCTGGAGGATGGGCAGGCCCATCCTTCAGCCCCATCCCCAGGGAGCGGCAGGGCTTCGCGCTCGCTCCGGCATTTCCGCCGGCAGTGGCAGGAATGTGGTGGCCACGGGAACAATGCCGGCACCTTGCGCCGGTCCCCTCCGTGACGGTGCTGGGAGCAGCTGCCCGGGCACAGCCCTGGTCTCAAGGAGCCGGCAGGAAGCAGATGGAGATGACACCGGTGGCCATTTCCTGCAGCAGGACGCACTGGCTTTCTCCACCGCTGCTCCAGTTGCTGAGCCAGCGGGGCTGGAGGGACCCAGGGTCCACAGGCATCGCTGCTCAGGCCTGCAAAAGCCCTGTGCCACACGCTGGCACCAGCACCCTGCTGCGCCCACTCTCCCCAGGCCCTCTTCTGTGCCGACTCCCCCGGCTGCGCCACCCCCAGTGTGGCGTGTGCCGGGCCACTCCGCCGAACAGACAACCGGGACTCGGCTGCACATTGCCTGCGTGTTCGGAGCCTGCAAGCTGCTGCCCAGGAGCAGGAGCTCAACCAGCAGGAACCAGGGGAACGGGAACCTCTGCCGCTGTCCCCTGGCTCTGCCCGGCACACTGCCGGGGTGGTGGTAGAAGAGCCTGAGGAAGGACTCAGCTGCCTTTGGAAAGCTCCAGCCCCCTAGACAGAGCCCTGGAGCCCCGGGCAGGGAGGACGGCGGAGCGGAGCCGCAGCCCTGCATCATGGGATGCTGCGGCCCAGCAGCAGCCACCCCCAGGCCGCACGGCGCGGAGCTACGTGAGGGACGTCAGGCTTGGTGTGAGCACCCAGTGCAGCCCTGCAAAACCTTGACAACGGAGGTTTATTTGGAACGGACAGTTTCCCAATAAATTATGTAATTTAAAAATTTTAAAGAAAAGAAAAAAAAAAAGAGCCACAAGGTAGGGGAGCCCTCAGCAGTTCAGCCAGTGCACGGGGACCACGGAACCACACAGACGCCCGTGGGTGGAGCACAGGCACTGGCAGGGGGTCCAGAACCGCAGGCTCCCCGCCCCCACGTCTCTGGCAGCGGCCTCCCTCAGCCAAGGCCATGCAGCCCCTGGCCCGAGCACGCAGGACTCTGCTTAGTGTTTCAGCANCTCCCCCTCCCCCCCCCCGTCACCTTCTCCCTCTGGTAGCACCTCGGGGAAGTGAGGAAGGACAGCATCCAACACCACCCTGGTCACCCCCACAGCTCTGCAAGCAGGGCTGGGAAGGACAGGAGCTGCATCCCGCTCCGTGCGACACACAGGGACAGCCCTGGAAAAGCCGAGTGCAGCTCACTGCCCTACCTGACCTGGGCCCCTCCAAGCCACCCACCATCCCCTGTGTCCCAGAAGGAAGCTGGGGCACAGGGGAAGGGAGAGAGGAGAGCAAGGCCCAGGTGACATCGGCAGAAGGCTGGGAGTGCACAGAGACCTGTGTGCCAGAGCCTTACACCCCAGGAGGGAGGGGAGAGGATAACGCCCTGCTGAAGAGAAGAGGCCAAATGTCCCGATAACCCTCCTGGGACAGCCACGGTCCAGCTTTCATAGCACAGTGACGGGGCATCAGGGTTGGCTTGGTCTGCTGCGTGGCAGAGGGTGACACGTGCCCAACACCAGCCTGGGGCAGAGCGTACGGCTCTCACCAGTACAGTCAGTACACACCAGCACACGTGCCTCGCACCCGCTGGGATGCAGCGCGCAGGCTGAGCCCCAGCCAGCCGCACCACAGCCCTCCAAGAGCACCGGCAAGTCTCTACCCTTCCCCACAATGGCTCCAGGGAGATGGGAGTGAAAAGGAGAGAGAAGCGTGACTCGGGGAACTGGTGAAACTGCCACGAGACAATCAGGCTGCTGGCACAGTGCTTGGGTATCAACAGATCCGCCCAGCTCCCAGGGAGAAAGCAGGAGGCTCCTGTCGCGGATGGCAGTGCAATGAGTGTGTGGGTCCTCTGCAGCGTAGGGTACAGCAGCGGGAAGGAGAGGGGAACATGTCCCTTCCAACTGTAAACACGGCACTTGGAGTAGCTTAGAGCCTTTTACCCTTCTGGAGCTGTCAGAGGCCCGGCCTCAGCGCAAGGCTGGCGGCACGGGTCTCAGCTTTGGCACACCGGCAGGAGTCACTCCTCATCCCCGGCAAGCAGGAAGCTGTAGAGGAAGTTGATGGCACGCTGGCGGTCCTGCTGAGTCTGCTTTGCCATCAGATTGGGTGGAGGGCGCAGGAGGAGGCTGGAGAACAAGGCGGCTGCAGAGGTAGGCAAAATTAGTTATCGGTCAGGAATGGAGACCTTGAAAGGCGCCAGGAAGGGGTTATGTTTCAGCGAGGGCAGCAGGAGCGGAGCAAAGAAACGACACGCTTACCGATCATGGTGACACTGACGTTGTTGTCTTCTGAGTATTTGAGCAGCTCTCGGAGGAACAACATTAGGTACCGAAACACGCTGCGATGGCAACGAGGCAGCTGAAAAATCACCTGCAAAGAAAACAGAGGCAGGAAGCTCTCCGAGCTCACATCGCTGCAGCCTGGGCACGCTGTGGCACTCTGGACTCCAGACGGGCAACCTTCCCCCTTCCGCTGCCTTGAGGCCGCTGCGTGACCACTGGCATGAGCCATAGGCCCAGAAAGCAAGCAACAAGCCACCAGCTGTAGCCTAGTGCTGATGGCACTCGTGGGCTTTGGCTCCCGGTAACACTGCCTCTAGGGTAACTGCATCACCAGGCAAAAACTATCACTGCCCTGGGGCTGCTTCCCACTCGTTTCTGGTCGGATCCCAGCCCTCACTCCCCTGGCTGCAGAGCAGCAGTACGAGGACCAGGACAAGAAGTTTCTTGATGCCAGCACTGAAAACGTGCCCCAGAACTTCTTCCTCTGCCCAAGTACACGCTTGGCCTTGCTTGCTGCCCCACAAGCTATTTTTAAGAGCCACTCAGTCATAGTCCTTAAGAGAAGCACAGGAACTGCAGCTCCAAGCAGGTGCTGAAGCCGTCGAGACCAGCGGAGGCTCTTCCACTCCCCGGGGCTGCTATTCCCCATGTGCTCAGGGTGACACGGGGCACACTTGGGGTCTCTTTGGAAGCCATCAGGACTGCTGGGAGACACTGCAGTGCCAACCTTGGGGCAGGAAAGCACTGCCAGAGCACCCAGATCATCCCGTCCACTGCAAAGAACCTCCCAGTGCCTGCTCCCAAAGCCCCTCGCCAGCTCACGGGAAGCGAGCGGGACCCAGCAAGCCCCAGGACCAAGGCAGAGCTCACAGCAGCAGGGAGAGCTGCCCTGAGCCTGCAGCAGGCAGACGGAGACAGAGGCAGCACCACACCTGTCGGCACAGCCGGCTGTTGTGCGACCAGTCCAGGCACCGCTGATACAGCTCGTAGCAGATCACTGGCTCCGGCAGAGCCTCCAGGAAGATGAGGAGTGCTTCAGCCACAGAGTGGTTACTGCCCGCTGGACCGGTAGGAATCAAGGGGCATGCCGAGCAGATGGACCACCTCCCTCCCCAGTCTGCTCCCCGCCTCTCCTCCTTCCCGGTTGCCTACTCTCTGCTTCCTCCTTGCAGGTCTTGCAAGCTCTCTGCCTGCCTAACTGCTCCCTGACACCAAAGCCCTCCTCCTCTTCCTCTGTTGTCCCCCAATCCATGGAAAATGCTGTTCCATCCACCCTGCACCGCGTGTGCCCACCCTCTAGCCCCACGGAAGTCCTCTGCTCCATTAGCCCCTTCTCCAGATCATGCTGCCCAGCGTCCACCCGCATCAGCTCTTGCGCTTGGCACAGCCTTGCAGAAGCTTCCAGAGCTCTGGCCCTGTGGCTGCTTTAGCCAGCACATGTTCAGCTTCAAGAGAGGTTATCTCTGGGGGGACAGAGGGGACGCAAGCCCCCAGCAGGGACCCTGCCAGCTAAAGGTCGCAGACAAGCTCTCCTGAGAGTGAGCTCTCCCAGCAGAGCTGAGAACCAGCAGGCTCCTGGGAAAGTCAGGCAGAGCAAGGATACGGATTGTCTCGGGGATACTGGTGTCCAGGCAGTCGATGATCTGCTCCAACTCTTCTTGCATGCCTGGAGTCTGGAACAGGTCCTCCTGCCAAAAACAGCACATGGATGGACAAAGTCACCTTCCTCACAAAGGCTAAGGCACATAGTGACAGCAGGGTGAAAGCTGGTACCCCCAGCCAGTGCCTCAAGCACAGGGGAAAAGCCCTGCCCTATAAATACCAAACTGGAGGTGATCTCCAGCTGCTACTGATGAATCAGGTCACCAAGCTCTCCTGAGCTTCCCAGCATTGGCAGAGGCCCTCCCCCTCACCTGGTGGCAGGCATGCTTGAACAAGTGGTCCACCAAGAGCCAGATCTCCTTCGGCACCTGCAGTGGCATCCCACTTGCCTCCTCACCGTCCAGGGAGCCCAATGGCAGAACAGATTTCTCCTGGTGGCAAAGAACACACAAGGTTTCAGGGAAACCTCAGTCCCTCTGGAAGGGCCTTGGTAAAGAAAGCCTGGAGGGGGGAAGAAGCAGGACCCAGGACTCATCTGGCCCTTACTTGCTTTTACAGCACAGAGCCATCGCTCCGTAGGTCCCAGCTCCACTCCCTCCCGCTGCCCCACAGAACAACCTGCCTGGTCCACTCTGAAACTGCAGAAGACAGTCTCAGCCACCCCTCAGAGGAGCTCCCCCAGCCACACCAGCTCCCACAGGATGGGTCCCTTGCTGGCCAAGATGGCCTGTCCAAATCACAGCTCCCACCCCGCACCCTGCAGCCGACACTCTGGAGGACTGGAGCATAACGAGTCCTTCCGCTGCATTAGCTTCCACATTTTAGGTTAAATCCAGCCACCGTGCCCGCTCATCCAGCTGATCTCCTCTGGATGCAGAGTCAAGGACATGCCTTTCCCGACTCCTGCGTGCTCTGACCGTGTCTGCCCTCTGGGCTCTAAACCAGTCCAGTTTTCTAAAGTTTTGCTCCTCATTTTCCTAAGGAGAGGTCTCTGCTGAACACAGACTACCCTGACACCATTGTCACGTTTTCCCACTTACTCATGCAAAGCAGCTGACGAGCTCAACTGCTCAGAAATCTCCATCACACCAATCTTTAACGGGATCAATGTTTCTTTGCTAGATTTTACTCGCACTTCATGATTGTTCATGCTCCTACATGCTCCCAAGGAGGAAGCCATGCACAGCTCTCCTGAAGCACATTCAGCAGAAGCACCCAGAAGAGACCGGCACAAGCAGGAACACAACCCGAGGACACCAGCAGAGAGGAGCGCCACAAGCCAAACGCGAAGCGCTTCATTTCAGCTGTCAGCTTACGCGACAACTGTGACCGCTGTCCCTCTGCAGCACACACAATCACTCAAGGCCAGCTGGAGCTGGGTTCGACTTCCCCCAGTGCACCCAGAGACACCTCAGGTTGGCACGAGCCCCGCCAGCACGGGCAATAGCCACACTTGCCACACAGCGCAGTAAAGCTTTGCTTTGCCCCGCACACCACTAGGTTTTACCCAGCTAGCAGACGCTGGGTCACGGCTACGTGTCTGCCTCGCTCATCCAAGCACACAGGGAAGGTTCGGAAGCAGCATGTTAGGCAAGCGTGTTACAACTTTCCTCTAAGAGGGAAAAGGTTAGAGCTGTGGACCCTCTTTGAGAGCTAAGGGCTCTTCAACAGAAAATCCCCATGCCAGGGCATCACAGCACCGGAGCTGAGGGCCAGAGCAGCACTCGACTCTGCCAGGCTGCCCTTGGCATGACTTGGAGAGCTGCAGAGACCCCCCAAGGCAGGAGACCCCAGCTGCTTAGAGCGGAGGAGGAGGAGGAGAAGGCTCGGGGCTCCTCTAGGCAGAGAAGGAGGCGAAGGCGCCGGGCCTTCGGTTTTCCTTGTGCATTGGCCAGGCACCGAGCGCCCTCTCCTGCCGTGTGCGAGGAAGGCAAGGCATGTCCGTGTTCTCTCCGCGGGAAGGAAGATGCTCTGCAAAAGGATGTTCCCAGGAGGCAGGCACCAAACTCCTCCCTTCCCCGCTGCTAGGAAGGAGTCTGGGAGCTTTATCTGGTTCAACACCCGACTTCAAACCCCTCTTGGAGAGGGGACATCCATTCCCTCTCCTGTTTTACCCTGTCACTGCACTGACAGCCTGGAGAAGGGCAAGTCACCCAGCCCAGGAAGCCTGCACAGAGCCAGCTCAAACAAGTTACCAAACGTCTGAGCCGGCACAGGGAGAGCAGGAACAACGCTGCCACACACGCCCCAGCATCTCCTGCTTGCTCTCTGAGTGATTTGACTCGCTTGGCCTCCAGCGCAGAGCACAAGTGCAAAGTAAAGCAGCGATCCTGCTCAGGCATCGCTGGCTACGAGAGCCGGCAGCCCAAGCTCTGCTGCTCGAGGAAGCAGAGAAATATCTGTCTCCTATGCAAGGCCCTCCCTCAGCCTCCATAAGGACACACCAAGATGGAAAGAGCAAAAAACTTCTGTTTTCTAATTCAGCTCTCTCCCCGCAGGTCTGAAGGGGGTGCTGTGGCGAACCCCACCTTACGTGTATGGTTAGAGCTAATTCAGGTATGTCAAAGGTTGCCAATCTTTTCTGGAAATATCTATCATTGCTGCTAGGATCAGGAGAGTATTTTTTTTCCCCCCAGAGCAAAATTTGGTGAGCTTTAAGCAGCTCAGTTGGGCTGGCCCATCTTGGCTACGGGGTCACTTTGTGCTCCTACGTGTTCTCATCTAGCCCACAGCTGTGCTAAGAGGCTTTGCTGGAACACGAGCTCCCTCTGCACCCACCTCCCCTTCCCTCTTCAGCAGAAAACAAGGGGAAAACTCTCATTCTTCACAAACAAGTCATTGAGAAGCAGACTTCCCCAGCAATTGCTTGCGTTACCTTTTCTAAGAAGCTGTCTTCTCCCTGAGAGCAGTGGGAAAGAGAGAAGAGGAAAAAGTATCGTTAAGAGAGAGAATGCACTCTCAGATTAAGCAGAAACCTAATTTGCATTACAAGAACCCACTGAATGCCAGGTCCTTCACACATTTTGCTGACAGGGCCAAAGTTAAACCTGTGGTGAGAGATTTGCCTGCCAATTAGCAAAAATCCTGCTCACATGATGCACAGCCTTGTCAGGATTTCTGCAAACTCCTCAAAGGGGTCTTGCAGCACCGCTGTTCACTACCTAGCAAGTAGTCAGGCCACAGGCAGACGAGAAGTGTCTGCCAGGAAGAAGTTCCCCTTCTTGAATCTTCCCGGTCAGAAATAAATATCCCTGTATTATTTCAGCCATCTTCCCTTGTGACCAGGCCAGAGATAAAACATTCATCAGGCTAAATCTGTATTTCTGAGTGTGTGGCAGCTGTGGAGCTAACAGGCCCCCTAAGCAGCTTTGTGTATAGTCAGGGAAATGAGTGTTTGTGCTCAGAACCCCAGGCTGCTTGTCTGTCTCCACCTAATAGCATTAGCACACTGCAAGGAGGAGCATGCCAAAGCCCCCTCCAGGCTGCATGTCCAATCCCTCAGGCGATCCTGAAACACAGCATCCGTTTACCAGCACAGTGCAGGCTGGCAGCGTAAGATGCTGTTTAGTGGAGTCCGCAGGAGGAAACAGAAGCAGGTTGCCCCAGCTGAGTTTTGCCAGATGGACCTTTCAGGGTGGGAGCAACCGAAACGCATTCAAGGGCTGAGCTGGAAACATAGCTGCAGCCGCCATGGCACAGGGCATGCCTGGGAGGGAGCAGCATCTAGGGCTCCCCTGCGACTTCTGCAGTGCCTGCTTCCTTTGGAGGCTCGCTGAGTTTTAACACAGCCACAACAGACCGGTCTCTTGCAGAGAACAGCTTGCTCCAAACACGAATTGGCACAGGTTCTTCTTCCAAGGCACAGGGGGAGGAGCCGCAGTCACAGGTTTGGGACGCCAGATAGCCATGCTGCACAGGAGAGAGGCTCATTTCATAACTGGGTGAGTCATCTCAACAGTCTCACTACCACCTACCTGACTGCTTGCCCTGCTGTTCACCTCTCTTCCTGTAGTGTTCAGCACTATTAGCTCCGTGAGACTAACCTGCTCCTGACAAAGATTCTTCAAGAGGCTTTTTAAAGCCCACAGTAGGATCTCAAGAAAGAACAGGATGAGACACTAATACTGAAATCCCAAAGGCGAGATGCTCAAGTGTCAGCAGCTTCTCCCAGGAGAACTAGGAGAGCCGCTTCCAAACAAGCTCCCACCTACACTTTGCTGTCCTGCATCAAACTGCCTCTCAGACCCTTACTGACCTGCATTCTCCAGATCTCCCTCTGCTGAAGATAACAGATACAGTCTAGCCAGGCCGAGAAAAATGCCTGATGCAAGCCCTAACACTACATAAGTGCAGGAGGGAAAATGGTTCTCAATACACAAACACACTGCCTTCCTCGCACACACCCGTCTAAGCATCAGCTAAATACACACAACTGGACCAAAACGCTTCTGGGCTGCAGAGTCGTTAGCACGTGCGCCACTCTCCCTCGCAGAAAGTGCTCAGCTTGTCCTGTCTCCAAGAACGTCTCAGCTCACAAGTATGATCAAACCCAACAAACCTAAAATAGCTCTAACAGGACAGTGGCTTTATAATCTAAGTAATTGAATTTTGCTTTGGGCCGTTACACATCGTATTCCTTGAGCTTGCTTAACATGTTCCGATTGAAGTACTGCAGTCACACTGACCTCACTCACGTAAGAGACTGTTTCTTTGCTGCAGATACTGGGATGGGGTGCTTTTCTCCGATTGTTTTGCTTCCTGTACTTCCATATGTTTCACTGAATAACAGAAGGAGGAAACCTATAGGTAAAGGAAGCAGAAGAAGCCTCAAAGTACACTTAGAAAAGTAATAGTGTGTGTCTGTGAGGGCAGAAGCTAAGAGGAACTCTAGGTCCGCATTCCTATCTATCAAGCAAGAAGTCAGTGCTGAGCACTGAGCAGGAAAAAGCAGGTGGAAAAGCCACCAAGACTGATGAAACGCTCCAGACCAAGTTCAACACATTTCTAGAACAAGACTGACTTTCAGTCAAATCCTGAAAAGTACGAGGAGCCTGAGTCCTGGATTAGCTGCTTGAATTGAGGAGGCAAACACTCTATCTTGCCACCTGGATTCTGCTTAGCCTGATCTTGTGATTACAAAAATCAAAATTCTGGTATAAAAACGGCCTTTCTCTATGGTGGGCCTGTGAGAAAAATAGACGCCTTATAACAAAAGGTGGGAACTGGAAGAGGCAGCAAGAGGCATGGTGCAACGGCTAAAGGGAAGAGAAAGAAGTGTAAGCAGATGGGAGTGGAAGCTGTCAAATCTCCAGATGTGAAAAAGCAGCAGCTAACTGGACAAAGAAAATGCATGTAAGGATGAGACTGCAAGATATGAGAAGAGAGGAAAGGTATCACATGTCAGAGAGACTAAAAGAACTGGGCTAATCTTTCAGGTGAACAAAAAACAAATGGCTTTCCTGGCTAAACAGGAATGGGTAAATAGACTAAAACTCAGAAACTGCTAAACCTCACGGAGGCAAGGCCAGGAAAGGCCATCAGAAGAGAGGAATGAATGCAGGCTGAAAACAAGAATTAAGATCCCCAAAATGGGCCTTAATCTCAGAAACATCCATGACATACCAAAAAGACAAAAGGTGACTAGGGCACAATTGCACTCCCTCACACACACACACACAAGTGGCTTCAGAAGGATGAATATTGATGCCAGGGGCTGGTGAAGCTTGGGGAGAGGAACAGTTATCTCTGCACCGCAGAAGAGCTTGCTCGCTGAGGTCGGTGTGAGAGGAACTGGCCAGAGAGGCTGCGAGACTGGCCATTTGCTGAGCTGTACTCATCAGTACACCTAACAGCATCAAAGTCCTTTCTTCGGTCCTCCTGCTTCTGCTTGTTCCTTCCCCTGAGCAGTGTGAATGCCACAAGCGTCCAGAAGGAAAAGGATCCTGGAGCCCTCGGCACTGCAGAAGAAGCCCAGGCACCTTGGAGGAGCGCATTTCAGTCCTACCTCTTACAACACACCAGTGCCAGCCAGCACCAACATGACAGTAACACAAAACACAAGGTGCTGGGATCACTTTTTTGGTCCCACCAAACAATATATTGAACCTACTCAGAAATAGGGGATAAAGTACAGGCTGGCAAAAGCCATTGGTTGTGGTGGAGGGAAATAATAAAAGAGCACCTCAAGCTCTGGAAAAAGTAAATCAGCTCAGAGCCCGCAGAGCTGACCCAAACTGAAGGCACTACTCCTGCTTTTAGGAGTAAACAGAAGGGAATATGCTCTCTCCCTGCTAAGAGAGCTGCTCCAGAACGCTGCTACTCACCAGGTCAATGAGTTTGGTGACTGGAACTTCTCGTATCGGTCGTCTCATTCGGCATAAGGCCTCCAGGGAGGTGCCAAAGCAGCTGGGCAGGTAGGTCCCACTAATGGTAAGGAAATAGTCCTTCCCTCTGTCCAAGTGAAGGACAAGAATATCCTCAATTTTATCCTCGCCAGAGTTCAGAAGGGTTACTGAGTCCTTACTGACATACACGTCCAGGGAGATGTCTATGCTCTCATCTGCAACAGACAGGAGCTCTCAGGAACACATAGACACTCTCCAAAAGGGATGACAAGGACAATCATACAGTGGCAGCGACAAAGGCCACAAAACTGAGAAGATAAACGGACAAGGACGATGGCAAGAAAGGTGAGACACAGGAAAGACGGGAAGGACTGAACAGAGATGGGGTGGCAGTCTGCACCAGTACACACTGTAGAAACCGTGCTAAAACTCACCTGGCTCCAAGTAACCTTCACAAGGCTCGGCCCGAAGCCATGGCTTACAGTAGTGGCTATCGTTGAGCTTTGGGATGAAGGAGAAGTGACAGGTGACCTGCCCGTTATTGGTGATCTGGAACTTCTGCTTCTGCAGCTGACGGAACTTCACATTCTCAAACTCAAACTGCAGAGCAAAGAGAAAACACAAATCGTGTTAGTGGCTGTGATGCGACACACAGCTAGGCACCCAGACTCTGCAGTGGCAACCCATGACTGAGAGGTGCCCACACAATGCAGAACTCCTAACAGAAGACCTGCCAAGAAGCCAAGACAAGATGTCCCTTCTAATCCAATTCCTGATCATAAGATAACGGATAAAGTTCAACCTCCTAGAATCCAGTTTACTGAATCAAAGTCTTTAAAAGTAGTTCTAGCACTTCTAAGGCTGCTGTGTTTGGGAAGGGGACAGTGATTCAGGTTTCATCCTCACTTCTCTCCTGCTTAGCTCCAGTGAAGGAAGAAAGTCGTTCTCCATTCTGTCCATCATACGAACGATGTCTTCAAAACACTTCCGATACCTCTGCTCATCCACAACCTTTACCTGTGGAAGATCAGAAAACACTCGGCAAAGTTTCTGACCAGTTTCACAGGAACTCTTTTGATCATAAGTAAACTGCAGAAGTGAAATACTTCTCTAAGCACTCGCTATGTGCAGCTGAAAGGCTAAGAGAATTTGCACGCAGGGGTGCGCCTCTGAGCTGCATATGCAACTTTATGCATATTTTACCCCTACAGATGTTACTAGGGTCTTTCTGGCCACTGATCACACTACTGGGAGGTTACTGGGGGTGATCTCTGTGGGACAGCATTGGCATCCCGCAGCATCGCTCATGATTCTCCAGAGGAAGAGGAGAAAGGTTCTCCTTTGAAGAGACCTGAGCTACCTAGGGAGCAGGAGGTAGCAAAAACGGACATGGACTGTCTCTATTCAGTAAGCTAGGAAACCCTAATCTGCTGCCAGCCATTCACCACCAAAGAAATTCAGATGTGAACCAGTGACGTACTCTCTTAACACATCAGAGGCAACATTGCAACAGCAGGCACAACTATTTACAGGTTTCTGCTGTGTCTCCTTGCGGAGGAGGGAAAACAGTAGCTCACCCATTCTAGTACTAGGTATCACGGGTTATACCCCAGAAGCTAAGCGGCATCATTAAAGCAGTCAATGGGAATGCCTTTCTATTTACTACAGGACCACACCTGCTCAGGTAAACTCCAGCGATCGCCTGCACTACTGTGGCATAACACTGTCCCGGTGCTACACAGCTAAGCTGCACTGCACATAAAGACCACAGCTGCTGAGTTGTTTGCTGAGCAGAGGCTGGCACAGCTCCCAAACAGCGGCACACCTACACAGTGGACACACCTTATTTTTATTTACCCTGTCCTCTTGCAACAGCATTAGCAGAGGTGCCTTGACCATATAACCACCTCCCGAAGGAATGCATGACAATATTGTGATCCTACCCTAGCATATAAAAATAGTTACCCCGATGTGGAAAAGTGCGCTGACTGGCTTGTGGTCACTAGTCTTCAGGTCCATATGACTGCAATAGCGGAGCTGATTTATGTTTCCTCCTCTCCAAAGGATTCGATCACACCACGCTGGCACACGACACTTTCCACTACAAAGAAGAACAGGTTACCAGGGAAATCCAACAATCCCAATAAACCATCCAAGCTGTTCCTCTTCCCAGCCAGGCAGCTCCCTCCACCCCCACCGTCAACGACTACATCGGCAGTGATAGGATGAATTTCTACCACTTCCCTCAACTTGAATACTACGTTATTTCTTCCGCTTTCTTCCCCTTTCCCTATACAGTAGCTAAAATTCCAGTCCTTTCCAGCATCAGGAAACAAAATAACCTCAAACAAGACTGTTTCCACAGCCTGAAGCCATGTGTACTGTGACCCAAGTTGCACTAGTTTCTTTTGCTGCCAGATCCTTCTGCCCACTACAATCTGATCCATCGCTTATTGTTTCCACCACGGAAAGTCTACTCAGCTACTACTATTATGTTATGAAGTCTGAATCCTGGGTTATCCTTCTCCAGATTAACTACTGTGCTGATTCATAAACACAGGCAGAGTAAAATCCAAGCGCTATATGGTTTGAAACTCCTTCTTGGGAGTTTTTGCATTTATAGCAAGCTTCTGCAGCAGATGCATAAACGTCTGTGGGAGGCACCAAGCAGAGAGCAGCAAGCAGGAACCCCTGTGGGTGTGCAAGTCAGGGGACAGGATGACTCAGAGAGAGCGTTTCCTTATCTCTTCAATTCCTTTTATACCATTTGTCTGTCCTGGGTAGCACAAAAAACCCTCCAGTGCAGGGCTACCTGTGAGTTCACACTTCACCCGCCTTCATCTATTGGAATCAGCAGCAACTGGGGTTTAAGGCATGTGCTTGGTCAACGTATACAGAGTCTGCTTATTTCAGAAAGTAGGGGAAACGAAGGAGTACAAACTTGTCTGTGCACTCCAGCCATCACCATAAGACTGAGAGGTATTTCCAGCTCTAGGAAGCAGGAAATCAGGTTTTGTGAGAAAATGTTTTTTATGTCATAGATAAATACGTCCATTGGCAGCCGATTTACCTGGAGTCCCAGCGATCTGTTTTAGAGTCATATTTATATGTGGGGATGAATTTAATCTCTCCCTCAGTGAAATCTGCAAATGCTTTCTTCTGAGTGCGCTGAATATTCAGCTAAAGCAGAAAAAGAACACTTAAAAAAACCCAAACCAAAACCAACGAACCACCCCAAACAGCCCCACACACACAAAGCAGAACGTCAGAGAGCAGATCTACAAGGCAGAGCAGTTGTAACCTGTGGCCATGGGATTCACCGGACATCCCCCAAACTACCTCTCAGACCTTATACCTTTAACAAAGGTAAAAATTCAACACATCAGTGGAATGTTTTCTAAACAGACTGAATACAAATTGGCACAGCACTGCTTACCAGACCATGCAGACAGCATAAAACAACAGTTAAGGGAAATATTAATTGCTCCACTTGTGCTAAATGCCTTCATTAGTTTTCAGGCTTAAGCATCACCATCATTAATATTTCACTGCCAATCATTTTAGCAAAACCCTCCAGGAGTGCACTTGGCTGACAACCTGACACTACTTTCCTTTTCTCATTTACTCTTCTGAAAAATTTCCTAGTTGTTTTCCTCACAAAAATCTATGCTACAATTGTTTTCTGTGTGAAGCTCCGCAGTACAGCAGAAATGAGCTACAGAACAGAATCCATCAGATTTACTGTTAAATTGTGTGTCAGAGATGATATTACACACTATTTCTGTTCATCTTTCACAGGTCGAATCCTTCATCCTAAAGGCGCATCTGGTGCTGTCTCAGTTTTCAGTGTGCTGCAAAGAAATGCTGCGTGGGGAAGACCACAGCACAGAATTTAGGTCAAACTGGCTGAGCAGAGAGCCTTGGCTACAAGCGCCGGTCTCCAAATCAATACCTCTTCCAGAACACTGATTACAGCAGCTTTTGTTGCTGTTACAAATTCCTATGTTCTAGCTCGTAGTTTGTACGTCAGAGAGAACTCTTCCAATGAGATGCAAAGACAGTTAACCCCAGTATAACGTACAATCTATTTTTGTTTGGGGGGGGTTGATGTCACCAGGACACCCAGAGCAAATGTTAGTGGAGTTCACTGACCTGGTCGTATGTCAGCAATTTCTGAAGCTCATTCTTACTGATAAGACTTTTCACCTCACTGGCATCAGGGAGACAAAGCCTGTAGTTCAAGTCTCCTAGCCAGATGACAACACTGAAAACAAAGACAAACATGGAAGAGAAGAGCCAGTAGTTAGTATCGCAGGCCACACAGGGAAGAAGGGGCATAGGAGAATAGATGGTTGGTTGCTGGTGATTAAGGTCGAGACAGATGGAAGACAAAAGGAGACATGAAAGATCGAGTCTGACAGCAGAAATTTCTAGTGGCAGCAGACACTACAGTACTAAGTCCATCTCCTTTGGAATCCCACATGGGATTGAAGACAGTTTAATGGGAGATACCTGACTTTGCCTCAGTCTGAAAAAAGCCTGAGAACACCATCAAGTCTCTAATGAAGTGAAACCAGTGTCTCACCAAGCTCCATAACCTCTCAAGCTACACAAAATCCACCTAGTGTTCAGGCTCTTCTTGTGTACAGAAGAGGGCAATGACAGAGCTCGTTAAGCAGCGCCTGCTTGCCAACCAGTTAGACAGGCTGACGCGCATGTTTCTGCGTGCTCATACCTCCCGCGATACCACGGTTTTATCAGTTCGTTTTCCGCTGCCTTTCAGCCAGATCAGGCCACTACTGTATCATCTACCTAGCAAAGGCTGACTGATGCAGAATTGGCAAAAGCCGAGTTAGGTTCCTGTTGAGTTTATGACGTCCAGAATGTTAGTGTCCTACCTCGCCCATCAGCCATACCTCATCAGCACCTGCTCTTATTCTGCTCCTCTCTGGGCTTTCAAACAGACCTACAGCCTTCTCATTACCATCAGCTAAAGAAACACTTGTGGTATTCACTCTTTACTCCATAAAGGTTTCATTTAAAGATTAAAATCTAAACCCCTCTCTAGTATCAAAGCTCTCCCTGTTTATAGTCAAACCTCAAAATTTCCATTAGTGGATTATCAAGGATAATCTAATATTTGAAGTTTTTTCTGTACTAATCCACTCTACATTTTATTTTCAGTTTTTAAATGGTTCAAATATTAACTACAAAAGTATTAATCATTTGTATCAGGCTGCACACATTTGAGTTTGATTTGGATTATTCAGCACCACTGTCACCTCATTAAAAATAATTTTTTTAAAAAAATCAAGTATTGCCTGCGTATCATCCAATCCATTTAAAAAGAAACTGAAACAGCGATCGTAAGCACTTGTTACTCAAAAAAGCCTAAATAGCAGAGCCTCTGCCCATCCCCCTATCCCTTTTCTTTCCCTACTCATATTCCCATTTCCCATCACAAAAAAACCCCTCAGGTTCTTCAGGCCCTGTAACGTTCAGCCATTGACTCAGGAACGGTGCCTGCCGAAACGGAAGTATTATACACAACACGCAAGGAAAGGGCCGTTAGAGACAGGTTGCACAAGTCGCCGCTGTGAGAAAGTGACCACATAGTTTGACTGCAGGAGCTCTAGCGCACCGGAGGCCTCGGCATTTTCAGTTATATTATTAAGCCAGAAAACTTATCTGCACGCAATCTCCTGTTGCTGTGATTCTGACTTGATCTGGATTATTCGACACCACTTCAACAGGGAAAACAGCAAAATAAACTTACTCGTGTTTCATGATGTTGAGCTGAGGTAGACTCTCATCAGGGGTTACAAAAGTCAGTCGAACACAGATATCCTTATAGTCCTGATTTCGCCGCTCGAAGTCCTCCACGTGAGCAGCGAGGTGGGAATTGACAATGCAGAAGGTTGTGTTGTGGAACACAAACCTCACCGCCACACCGCCCTTGTTGCCCTGGGGAGAGCAGGTATCAGCGGTCGTTAGAGAAGGCGGCAGGTGAGGCACCAGGGAGGAGACGGGGATGGCACAGACAGGGGAACAAAACCAGACTGTGCCGTTTCTTGCACGGATACAGAGAAGCAACAAATTGGCCTCGGTGACTCACCATCTTTCCCACGACTCCCGTGCCCACAGTCTCCGTCATGATCTCTCTGATATTGCTCAGCTGATCCTTCTTAGCAAATATGAGTAACATCATCCCAACTAGACGGACCATTTGCACCTGCAAAAATAAAAGGGATCCTGAGTTCCCAGAAAGGTAGTGGAAATGCAGTTCTGATTTGCCTGCTCCGCCTGACGTTCTGCTTCTCTGGCTCTCCCCTTTCCTCATCATGTTTTGTACTCAATCCCTGCTTGCAACACCACCCAAAGGACCTCCTGTCCCAAAGCAAGGTTCCGGAGGACAATTTGTCATCCCCCAACAGCCATCAGCTGTGCTGAGCTCACTACATTCCCCACTCTGGTGCTTCCCTACAAAGAGGGCTGTCTTGCGAGGTAGCAGAAACTTAATAAACACGCAGCAGATCTGTTCGTGAAGTCTTGGCCTTTTACACTAAGTTGTGCTCTAATCAGCAAAACAACCAGAGGAAGATACCGAGTGCTCTAGTTAGGCATGTCGTAGAGAGCTGCTGGCTATGGCTGTCACTGAGGGCTGCAGGTCCAGCTGGGAGTCGGTGCTTACCTTTCCTTACTCAGAACTACAGCAGAGCCAGTGGCACACGCTAGGGGGGAACAGACAGAAAAGTTCTTATTTCCCCGAGGCAAATGTGCCTGACACAGGGGGTATCAAAAGGCAAGCCATCTCCGAGCTATACAAACCGTTTGCTTTTCGGAAAACAATTGTTCTCTAATGCAAAGAGTGTCTTTCTGGAGCTAAGAGGTTCTCCTCTAGTGCAGAGCTCAACCCACAGGTGTTAACACAGCACTGATGTGCACTGTCCCAGCAGGGATCTCAGGTCTGCCGCCGATTCTTTTACACATGCTAAGCCAAAGCACTTCCCAGTCCATGACTTCCTTGTACCATCAAAACAGTGGGGTCACAACTTTGAAAGCCAGCAACAAGGCCTAATCTTCTTGAGCACAGTCCACACGCTCACTTTAGAGGCATAAAAACATTAAGATGTGTTGGGATTAAGTCTACGTAGTGAGGGAAGAAGCTGAAATCAGAGAATTCAACTGGAAGAGCCCAAGTACTGGAAAAGCCCAAGTACTCAGTCCGCTCTGCAGGAGTGGAATTTGCATGCAACCGCAAGTCTCATCTATGGTTTCAGTCACTTCCCCCTGCCTGCAGCCATATCCTGTTCTCTCCCTTTCACGAGGGTGGGAGACGTTCACCTAAAACTCAAGCAAAGCAAAGCGATGGGAACATGAGCCTCCCCGCAGTCCAGGTCATGATCGCTGGCTCCCGCTCAATGAATCTCATTTCAGCAAGGTGCTCTGTTTTCCTGCTGTGATTACAGGTGACACATGCCACTGGGCTCAACTCAAAGCAAGCAGGACAGGGGTGTGACACTGAACACGTGGGCTAAGGAGGAAAGGGACACTAGTTAATGCATTTAGGGCTGGTACCTACAGCAGAGAGGTTTGCTACAGCAGAGATAAAAAACAACGGCTTGCTCTAAACCAGCCAGGATAAAGTCCTGCTGCCACAGCTGAAGGAATCCGTCCCAAGGCAGCAGCCTCTGGAAGATTTTGCCTCATAAATTATCCTATTCCTTCAAGAAAAACCTATTCATTTAATTTACCCGCTCAAGACACACCTTGCTTCTATAGTACACGGGTGAGAGGGTAATACAGACAAAGAATTTTAACCCACTGCTATGATTCTATTGAGCACACCACTTCCCTGACACCTACCTCGTATTTATGAAGTCATTTTGATCCCCATCTTTATAAATTTCTACTTCAAAGTACAATATCCCCCTACAACTGTGGGGCAGAAATAGACTCTCCAGATGTAATCTGGCATACCTGACACACGCACGGGTACACACATGCCAAGTATACATCCTCAGTTTCTCCAATTACCGCTCTTTGGGTCAGGTGAGGAAAGGGGAAGCCCATTTCTCTTTTCCTTCCAATCACGCCAACTCTATGACAAGACCCTACAACACTCAACAGAACTCACTTTCTTATACTTAGCCTGAGGGTGCAGGGACTTCTCCACAGCAGCCAGCCATTGTTGCTCCTTTGCAGAATCAAAGTAGAAAAAAGCCTCCGTGCTGAGGTCCAGCTCCTGGAACCTAAAAAAAACGAGCCAGCTTAGCACATCCCACCCCTCCTAGAGATCACCCTCTTCCTACAGGAAGGTCCAATGTGAAACCTCTTCTTGGAAGAGAAGCTCCTCATTCCCACTTGCTAAATAAAGCAGCAGAATTTCACCACAGCGCCTCTGAGACTCTGCTGCAATACGCTCCAGCAACCAACTTCTCTCTCTGAGAGGTATTGCTTCAGGCGGAGGACAACCAGAGAGCTCTGGATTTTTCCTCAAGGAAAATCTATTTTGTTATGTCATGCCAGCCTCATTTAACCCGATACTCTGCCTCATCCAAATGGCTCTTGCCCCTCAGACAGCTCTTCTGAGACACAGCTCAGCTTTGTGCAACCTCTAAGAACATGACAGGAACTTAAAACAAATATAGCCCACCAGCACCATAAGCAAATACGAGGTCATTGCTACTCACCCGATGCAATAGAAGTCTGGAGGCTCTGGGTCACACACCAGCCAGGGTTCCAAGCTGCTGTCTGGAGACTGCCCATTCACATTCCATGTTCCCACAAAAAATCTACAACACAAAAGGAGCTGAACTGTTAGAAAACACAATAACAACCGCCATCAGTCCAGTCTCTCCAGTGCACGCACAGCAGCATCCAGGCTGGGAGCAGACACAACATGTGAGCTGTCCATGCGCAGGGCCATGCCAGCTATGGGGTAACTGAAAATTCTTCTAGGCTTGGCTCATTTTCAGTGACAGTCATCTCGGGGATTTTGCAGAATGCTACAAAATTAAAGACATTTCACCGGGGCCAGCGAACATCTGGCTCTTTTAACATCACGTCATGGGGGGGCAACACTAAGACAGTGTGGCAGGATGGCTGCCTTTATCCTCTTCCTGCCCAACTGCCTCAGTCGTACTTGAGGGTCAAGAGATCTGACACACGTAGGGGAAAAGATGCAAAAGGAGAAGCTGCACCAAAGGCACTTATTGACTTTCAGTCTGCACCGATCCTCATTCAGCCACTCAAGCTGGCCACGCATCAGCAGTTGTCAGGTTTCAAACCTGGGCTAGATTTGAGTTCACAGAAGAGATTAAACAGCTTTGTCTCTATGCCCACTGTTCCCCAGTCACAGCTCTAACCTGAAGTTGTGAAGGTCGACATATGCCTTCTCCCTCTTGGCAAGCACATGTTTGATGAGGCCTTCTCTTTGTCCCGACTGGGTGCTGGGCAAAAACATTTTGCGCATAGTGTTGGTCACTTTTGGCTGGTCTCTTGATGTACCTTCTCTCTCTCGGTGAAATCTAGGAAGGAAGCAAGAGCAGAATTAAAACTGGTTCTGCTGTCTAGGAAGAGAAGGAGAAAAGGGAACAGGTTCACCACATTACTTACTGCCTGTTTTGAAGCACGGGAGGAGGTGGGGGTTCCCGGCGAGATCCCATTTGGTGGTTTTGCACGTTTCTTTTCTCTTCTAGGCTTAGGGCGTTGAAGTCATCCTCAAACCCCAAAGCTCCTATAATAGAATCATAGAATCATAGAATCATTGGGTTGGAAAAGACCTCTAAGATCATCAAGTCCAACCATCAACTAACACCACCATGACTCCTAAACTAGACCCTGGAGTGCCACGTCTACACCTTTTTTGAACGCCTCCAGGGTAGACGACTCCACCACCTCTCTGGGCAGCCTGTTCCAATGCCTAACCACTCTTTCAGTAAAGAAATTCTTCCTAATGTCCAATCTAAACCTCCCCTGACGCAACTCGAAGCCATTTCCTCTCGTCCTATCGCTAGTTTCGTGGGAGAAGAGTCCAGCACCCGCTTCCCTACAACAATAATGAAAAAAACAAGCACAATGCCCTGAGAAACAATTCAAAACAGCTCAGACGAAGAAGGAAAAAATATAACTCCATGTGAAAAGCAAATGATAATAGCAATATACCGACTCTCTTGACTCAGGGAATGAGAAAGGGGTACTGACCACAAGTCAAGGCAGGAGTGAGCTTAATGTAGACAAACCAAGGCACTAGGCAGAAGACAGCACTCAAGAAGCAATGAATGGTCCAGGGCAACGGAATCCAAGGACCGAGATGTTCTATTTTGTGCAGGGTGACGTGAAGTGAGGAAATGGGGCAGAGGCCAGACTGCTGAGTGCAGGGTCAGACACAGCTCCCTATTCCCGTGTGCCCCATTACTGTACAGACCACAGAGCACACAAACATGACAGTCAGTTCAGTACCCGAAGAAGAGGCCTGCAATAGACCTGGGAGGTTCTTCTCCACCTGATGCCAGCTGGCTGAGTCCTTAGGTTCAGGAAGAGCAGCTTTCAGGTGGGCTGGGAAAAAAAAAAAAAAAAAATCAGGCCTGTCAGAAACTGCCGGTGGTTAGAGGATTTCCCAAACACAACTATAGCTCTGCTTACCTTCCTGTATGCTCTGCACTTCTGAAAGGAATCCTAAGCAACGCTCCTCATCAGGGATTTCAAAGAGCCGCTCTGCTGTCTCATCACCTTGTATCCGGACCTTACAGCCTGCTTCAGGCATAAACACAGAGTCACGGTGTCAGTCAAGGCTGGTTCACAGATATTACGCCCTGAGAGTGAGCAGGCTTTCTAGGTATCCTTTGAGCTCATCAATGAAAGCCAACTTCTAGCTATTGTTTCTGATGGAAATCGGCACCTAAGCTAGTTTCCCTGTGCTTCTGAGATCCGCCCCGCCCCTGCTTGGGGTATCATCAGTCATGTTTTCCTGGTTTTAGGAATACTTCTCCCTCCTACGATCTCACAGAGAAGAGCTCTAAAAGTAGTAAGAAAAATGTCTTGAAAGGGAAAGCAGAACTGGTGACTAGACAGAGCGTTGTCAACACTGAAAAAGGCAAACAGTAACCTAGGCTCAAGTACAGGTCAAAGAAACGGAAGGGAGATGAGAACAGTTTGGAGCGCAATGCAGGGCCTTGAGAAAAGATTTAAGAAGTTATAGTTTGACCAATTGCCAATACCTCAGTCTGGGCATTTAAGACCATGCCTGTCACAACAACTGACTGTCTGGCTCTTTTAGACAACAACATTAGAGGAAATACAACCCCTGCTTGATCAAAAGACAAACACAAAGTATGGAGGAAGATTATGAAGTGGTAGGTAAAATAAGCACGTGTCAGTGCCCAACAGGCAGCCTGTTTCCTGAAAGGAGCTTTAGCCGCGCGACTGCAGTTATAAAAAACTTACTGTTTGTAGCTATATCAATCAGTAGAGTTTCTTCTGCCTCTGGAAAAGAGAAAAACAGGATCAAGAGAGTTCACGCTGAATGCTGCAGTAACTGAGTACTCGAAAAACGCATGCTGCCTGCTACTAGCCACAAAAAGAGTCCTAACAAAGGAACAGCTTTAATTTACATCTGTGCTATCAATAATGGCTCCAGCAGAAAGAATGGTCATATGTGGACAGCCTGGACAGTCATTTCCCACATGAAAGTGTCACAAGGGAGATTCCTAACATTCAGAGTTCCCGTGCACCTGGATGGTTTGTTCCACGTCAGTGTAGCTCCTTTGGGAAAGACCAACCTGACAATGAACTCCAGAGCTTGCCTACACAGCAAAAATGATGAGCAGAACCACACTGAGTTACACAGAAGGGTATAAGCTAATCCAGGAAAGGGCGCTTTTATTCCTGAATGAGCATTTGCCCCGGGGACATATACAGCCGTTTAAATTCTTCCACGACAAGGCCTAAAGCTGTTTCCCATTCCATGGGTGGCTCTTCGGACTTGACAGCTTGCCAGACCTTGCAGAAGTTTTGATCTAAACATGCCGGAATCAGAATAAAGCTCCCAACTCTTGCCGTTATGGAGCAGATAGACAGACAGACATCAGCAGACACCAAATGTCAGCCATTACAGACAAGTGCTGAACATGCTGGCTCTGTATGATGCCAAGCCCACCGCTCATCTGAACCAGCTAGGTTCCTCACAACTGTATGCTGACATGGAAAGACTACCTGCTCGGATGAGGAAGAAGCAGGATTCCATAAACTGCGAGTTTTAGTTTCACGGGGAAGCGTTCAATCTATACGGGTGCTCAGGAGGCAGGTCAAGAAACGCCACTGAATTCCGGTTTTGCTGATAAACAGCAGCGGATTCCTGCCACCTCAAGAGAGCCCGCTCCAGGGGAGTCAGTACCTTGTACGCATTTAAAGCGGCTGTTGATGGGAATATAATCCGGATCGGAGTTTTCCTTTTCCTGTGAATGGATAACTATCCTGGAGACAGAAAAAAGGCTTGTAAAAACACAGGAACAACTCCCTCCTCACACACAAACGAACGTCAATACAGTCACAAGGGCTGTATTTACAGAGAAACGTAATCTTTGATTTTTATTGCTGGGAGAGGAGACAAGAAAGGGGAAAAAAGCTCAGAGCCATACAGGATGTGGGTGCAAAGATATGAGCGGGCAGTGAGAAAGCAAGCGCCGCTCAACTTTCACTGCTACAGGGCAGATTCAGCGTTCGGGCGGCAGCGGCTCCGGCTCCTCGGAGGAGCCCAGAGGAGCGGGGGGAACGCAGCGGGATGGCACAGCGGCAAAGCAAAACGCCTCATCTCCCCGTCCGCAGGATGCCGTCTCCCACGCCGGGGGGAGCGGCGGCCGCCAGCAGCAGCTCTGCCCCCCGGCCCCTCGCCCGGCACAGCGGCCCGCAGCTTTTCGGCATCCCGGGACGGCCGTGGCCA
>WAAD01002377.1:50546-60861 GCA_013389945.1 Fregata magnificens
CGGACCGCCACGTGTGGTGCGGCCGGCGGGGCGAGGCTCCCCGGGGCTGGCGGCGGAGGCGACCCTGGGGTTTGCTTTTGGACTGAGAGCTGAGGAGCTCTGAAATGCAGCATTTTGGGGGCTTTCGAGGGGCTGGGTTTTGGCTTGAGGTCGTCACGCTGGCTGCGGACGCCGGGGTGCCTGCTCCCCGTGTGGCGGGGAGGATGCTCAGGATGACGAGGGGGAACCGCTTGTGGCTCTTCCAAAGCAACCTCAATTCCAGCCGGCCCCCTTACGTCTTCCCAAAGTACATCTCCGTGTATCCAGCCGAACTCAAACCCGGGATCTTTGCCTGGGAAACTCAAGGTACAACGTCAAATGAAAGAGAATAAAACATCATCACCACTGTGCATTAGAAAAGCCATTTAAAGTACCACATGCCGAAGTGACCAAACAGTTTCAAGCTAGCTTCGCTGCGGGCGCTGAGCGACGCCGGGGGCTGCAGTCCCGCTCTGCTTCCCGAGCAGGCACCTTCGGTCCCGGGAGCCGGCTCAGCCAGGGACGGTCCCAGCCACCGTGCTGCCTCTTCCCTCCTGGAAAGGGCCCAGCTCCACCAGAGACGTGGGGGCTTGGGCTCCAAAAGCTGCCTCTCCGCCATGGGCTCTCCAAGGAAGAAACAAAAGCAGAAGAAAACCCCCGGTGGGACACATGGACTCACCCGGGGAGCCAGGACACCCCTTCCGCAGCAATACTCCCTCTGCAGCCATCTCCAGACCTTCATGGCCAGAAGGGACCATGCAAGGTTATGGCTGGCTTTTGGGGCTGTTTGCACTGTCTAGCTCGGGGGCAAACTCCGTCATGACCCTCCGAGCCAGCGGGTTTGTGGTCTTGAGCAGTTCAGCAGCAGATGGCCGGGTACCGGGGCTGGTTTTGCTGCTCTTCTTCTGGAGCAGGGCTTTAAAGTCTTCGTTCCTGCTGGATGACTTCCCAGTGCTGCCCGCTGCTGCCGGGGACTCGCCGGTTGGGGATCCCGAAGTCTTTACGGGCGAGTGGGAGTTGGGCCGGCTGCCAAAGGTGTCACCAGGCTCTTTCCGCCCCAAGACCTTCCTCTTTGACCTAGGCACCAAAGAGACACGCGGTGGGAGCAGCCCCGGACGGCAGCTGCCACCGCTCTGGATGGGGCGAGGTCCTACAGCAAGGGGCACGATGCTGCCCGGTTGTAGCTGTGCCTGCTCCGCCGGGGCAAGAAGACAGCCTGTGCATGGCGGGTGGTGGACCTAGCTACCGGCAAACGCTCTCCTGGCAGCTAGGTCCAACTCGCCCCAAGGCTGATGGAGTAGTGGACCCCCCCCGCAAGCTGGTGACCCAGCCTGGCCGCAGACTCAGGGTGCTAAACTCCGAAGCGCTTGAGGCAGCAACAGCCGGGTTGTCCACAACTGTAAGCATCGGCCTCGGCGTGGAAAATTTAAGGTGTCGTGGCAGGGGGGACGCTGCGCCTGGCCCCGTGACCGTGGCAGGATGCAGGAGGTGCAGGGGGCTGTGCCCACCCAGTGCCACACACCAGCCCTACCTGTGGATCACGGTGAAGAGATCCTCCGTGGTGCGGGATGTCACGAACACGTCGTCGTCCTCCTCCGCGATGGAGTCGGCCGTCTTGTCGCTGGCGAAGCTCTTCTCCTCCGTGCTGGTCTCCACCGAGCTGCCTGCGGACAGGGAGGAGAAGGCACCCGTGAACCGCCCTGTGCGGGCACAGGGGGACCCCCCGGTCCCTGGGGCGAAACCCGCCATAGGAGCAGGGAGACCCTCACCTTGCTCCCAGGCAGGGTCGCCAGCTTGTGCTGTGCCCAGGGCCTCCGGGGATGGCGGGTCCTCGGCATCGGGGTTGCAGCAGGTGGGGTCGGCATCCAGCGTGATGATGGGGCTGGGGGTGGGCGCCTGGTCCCCCACACCAGCTCCCAGCTGCGCCGGGGCCGGGGCGAGTGGGAGGTAGAGCACGCTGGGTTTTTTGGGCACTGGCGGTGGCACCTTGGCCTTCCTCCGCTCCCTCTCACCGGCACCGCTCCGCTCTGGCCGCGGCTCGTCCTCCAGGCTGCCCTGCGAGAGTCGCCGGAGTCCTGCCGGGGTGAAGGGTGACGGGGGCTCCCCCAGACCCCTCCTCAGCTCCCCTTTCCGCAGCACCACGAAGCCACCCTGCAGCAGCCCCTTCTCCTTGGTGGCAGTGCCCAGCGGGGACGTGGGGGACAGGGGACCCTCTTCCCGCAGAGCTGGGGGCTTGGGCAGGATGCTTGGGGGCCGCTTGGCCAGCGGCGGCTTCTCTGCCACGGGCGGCTTCACCTTCCTCTCTGGCCCCAGGCAGGGACCATGTGCCGGCTCCTCGGGGTGCTCCGGGCCGTCAGCATTGTCCTCCGGCTCCGAGCGGCTGATGGAGCGGAGGCGGACGGAGCGCAGGTCGGACTGCGTGACCACCGGCATGATGGGCGTGATGGGGCTGGTCTTCTGGGCCAGCTTGGTGCCGAAGGTGGAGTCGGAGTGGTGCCGGCTGACCTTCGTCTTCCCCTTCAGGGAGATCTTCAGCCCCGAGAGGTCGAGGTGGGCAGGCGGCGTGAGCGGCAGGTCGAAGGACAGCCTGGACTTGGGGCTTCTCTCCATGGGGGACGTGGGGGGCAGCGAGGACTTCCTCTCGGGGACCAGCGGCCTCACCCGCACCTGGTGCGGGGAGTGCCCGAGGATGGCGGAGGTGGGAATGGTGGGAGTCGGGGTCTCCGACTGGCTGGAGTACCCGCTGGATGGGGACATCAGCCCCGTGGGCCTGCCCGGGGAGGAGGTCTTGAGGTCCGCCTCGGTGGAGAGCTGGGAGGGTGTCGTGGCCCTGGAGATGGAGGGGGACGCGAGGGACTCAGAGCTGCCCCGTGCCTTGGCGCACTCGATGGCCGTGGTCCCTGTGGCCGTGCTCGAGCTGGAGAGGGACTGGTAGGGATCGCCGGCCTTCCAGTCTGCAAGATGCCACTGGTGGGGGGCGGCCGTGCCGTTGGGCTCCCTCCCCACGCTCCCCTGGGGGTCAGCGTGCACCAGCCGGTGGCCCTGGGGCTCCGGCGGGATGCACAGGCTCTTGGGTCGCTGATCCTTGGGCAGTGCCAAGCCAGGCCCCGCGGCAGCATCCTGCCCCTCTTTAATCAGAGAGACGCTGCGTGTGGGCGGCGAGGGCTTCTTCTTCGCCTTCTTGAGGGAGATGCTCTTGGAGCGCCGTCGCCGCTGGCCCTCGGGCTCCAGCCCCAGGGAGACGTTGTCGGTGCTGGTGCTGCCCTCGGAGCTGGCACTGGGGTAGCCCAGGGCGTAGTTGGCACTGCCCCGCCGGGTCTCGGCGTACGCGATGTCCACGGAGCAGAGGGAGCCCGAGTCGGTGGGCACCGACAGTGACCGCTCACGGAACCGGCACCCTGCCCGCTCCACCTCCAGCCGCGTTGGCTCCGTCGCCGGCTCCAGCTCCTCTTGGCTTCCCGGCAAGAAGTTCACCTTGGCTTCTTGGCCGTCGCACCTCTGGCCACCCCCGGAGGTGGGGGGGGACTCGGGCACCGTGCCGGAGAAGGAGCCAGGCCCGTTGCTGCCCACGCACTCCTCCGTGGCAATGAAGAAGGAGGCGGTGGCGGCGGGCGAGCCCGGGCTTGGCAACGGGCTGGAGCCGCCTGGCGAGGCACAGGCGGGCCCCTTGCCCTGGCCGGCGGCGGGGCTGGGGGGACTCGTGTAGCCCAGGGCGCTCCAGGGCGGGGGAAAGGGGGTGCCCTGCAGCCCGTTGCAGGTGCTGGTGCAGGGGGTGGCCGCGTTGTCCATGGCAGCGGGCGGCTGGCAGCAGCGGGCCCCAAGGTCGCTGAAGGTCTTCCTCAGCGGGGCAGAGAGGGGCTGGTGGGGGCTGATCTCCTGGGGCACCTTCCCCCCGCTCGCGGCCTCAGGCACGAAGCTGCAGGAGAGGGACTCGGCGATGGGCGCACGCGTGTTGAATGTGGGGCCGTTGGCGCCGCCTGCGAGGAGAGACACAGCCCGGGTGAGCATCGTCCCGCTTCGCTCTGCCAGTGGGTCGGTGGCACGGTCCTGCCTCGCGTGCCCTGGGGCCAGGACCAGTCCCACCCCGTGGCCGACCTCTGGGGCTGCATCTCTGCCCAGGCATGAAACGTGGCCAGGCGGACTGGAGGGGACGGATCGACACCCTCCTACCAGATGCCCTCCTACCCCATGTCGGCGTGGCCATAACCCAACTGGGGACAGTCCCTGGCCTGTGTTAACCCTCGAGCCTGGGATCTGCTGGCTGGGACGTGCCATGGACAACTTAGCAGCCACGGCAGGAGTCTCCATCCATGGGGACGTTGGTTCCACGGCGACCAAAGTGCTGCCCCAATGCTGCCCCGCGGTGAGGACACCGATGGAGGCCAGGAAGAGCGGAGCAAGGCATCGCCACCTGGCTTGGGGAGGGACGCAACGGCTCGCCGTGCCACCTCATCTCAGAACAGCCTGGATGGGGAAGGACCGGGGGACCCCGCTCAGAGCACACCCAGCAGACCAGGACGCTCGGGGCTGCAGGGACTTGAGGTCTGACCATCTCCAAGGGAGGAGCCGTGACAACCTTTTGGAGGTTTCACCGCTGTCATGGGGAAAAAACCTTCCTCCTGCCCACTGACCATTCCCCCTGGTGCAGCTCGTGCCATGGCTTCTCCTCCTCCTGTCCCTACCCGCCTCCGAGAAGAGGCTGGCTCTGGTTTCTCTACACCTGCCATAGGGGACAGCACAACAAGGCCTCCAAGCCAGGATGGCTGCTGTCCCCACGGAGTCCAACACCAGTCCGTGGCTGTGCCGGCAGCGCTGCAGGCACCCTCAGCCACACGAGCGCCCTCGGCACGCTGGCGCAGGCCAGCTCGCCAGCCCCAGCAAAGACCCAGGCAGGGTGCATGCCCCGCAGCCCCGGCATCCTGTGTGCGACGTCTGCCCGCAGTTGGGAAGGGCGGGCACGGGGCAGGAGCTGCCGGAGCTGAGGCTGGGTGACTAGGAGAAATTTCGGTGGCCTTCCCGCCCCGTAAGTGTGCAGGACCCCGACTTGGGGCGAAGGGGCTGTCCCCGATGCCATGCCAGCCCCAGGGCCAGCCCGGCGTCACCGGCGCGCCCAGCACCTTGGTGCCCCAGGAGGGAGCAGATCCAGTGCGGTGGCCTTTACCTCCCCAAGGCCGGGGCGTCCCTGGGGAGCCCGTCTCTGCCCGGGCTGGCTGCCAGCCCCCAGGGTGGCTCTGCCCACCGTCAGGGCAGCTCCGGCGGGTGCCAGCCCTGCCCAGGCACTGCTGGGGCACGAAAGTGGCTGCGCGGTTCTTGCCGTCACCTTGGTCTCGCAGGGACAGGTTAGGGAATCCGATAATGGTCCGTCTACGCCGCAGGGTGGACTTGGGGTTCATCGCGGTCTCTGTGTTAAACAGGGAGTGACGAGCACTCGCGTGCCTAGCAAAGTGCTGCCCTGTAGCCAAAACAAACACGCTGTACGTGGCGGTGCCGGGAGGGGCTGCCAGGGCAGGGGCTCGGCCCCCCTCCATCGCCGTGTGTCCCCTGGGTGTCCCCCAGCCTGGGATGGCGACTGCAGCCAGGAGCATGGGATGGCAGGAGGGTGGTGAGCCATGCGGGGTGAGCCACGTGGGAGATGGAGGCACGGCGGGCGCTGCCGGCCGGTGGGAAGATGGAGATGCTGCAGATGGAGGTAGGGTGGACGGAAAGCTGCGGAGACCGGCCCCGCTCTGCGTGACAGGCTCTGGTCTGTGCCGGTGAGGCCGAACCCCGCACTGCTGGGCTTCATCGTTAATGGGGCCAGAGGTGCTGAGCCACACTGGGGACATGGACGTGAGGAACAGCAGGGCAGGGAGAGGGACCAGCGTGGTCCCGGCCCATCTCTCCATCGCGGAGGGAAAGGGCGGAAAGACATCTTTTGCCTTCAGAAGGTGCACCTTGCTCAGCCGCCAGCCCCAGGCTCCTACCCGGGGGCAGAGCATGGCACTCATGCCTGCAAGGACCGAGCAGGACCGCGCCGCTGGGAGCTGCAGCCCCGTGAGGACGGACGGATGGATGGACAGACAGGTGAGACAGGCTGGCCACATGGAGCGCGGCGAGAGCCAAGGTGACAACAGAACCGGCTGGCTGGGCAGCACGGCGGAAACAAGAGACCGGACGGCGGCATGGCCGGTGGATCAGACGCACAAAGTTGCGGATGGCAGGAGAGATGGCTGGGAATGACAGATGCCAGCGTGGCCCTGCTGTCCCCTGCTCTGCCTCCGGCGCCCGCCTGGCCCACAGGGACACAGGCTCGTAGCCCCAGCCCCCCCCTCCCACCACTGTGCACCCCGCCGCAGCCAGATGCTGGGGCGCATCCTTGCCTGCACCCCGCACCCTCCGCCCGGTGCCGGCTCGGTGCCAGGGTTGCCTCTCGCACCTCTCCCCCCACCGCACCACAGGGGTGCTGCCCTACCCGAGACATTGATGGGGACGATGTTGGCTTGGACAGAGCAGGACTGGTGCCACTGCTTCTCCTCCACGGTGGGCAGGGGGAAGGCCCTGGTCCAGGCTGGCTGCTTGTCCGGGCTGGTGGGGAGGCTCAGGGAGGTGTCGGGCGGCCGAGCGCCGAGCGTGCCGGCAGTCTCCTCTTCGGTTGCTCGCCGGCTCAGGGGCTGCGGGGGGAAAGGCGTGTGACCCACCAAAGGGACAAGGGTGGGACAAAAACGGCTCCCCACCGGCCTTGCTGCCTGACCGGCTGCGCCAACGCCTCTCCTCTGGGCGACGCTGGGGCTGTGCCGCCCTGCCCCGCCGCCCCGGCACTCACCATAAGCACAAACTCGAGGCGCTTGGCGGGGGGGGGTCGGGGTGACGGCTCGGGGGGGGTGTCGGGGGGCAGGTGACCGGCGGCGCGGAAGGTCTGCCCGGTGACCCTGTTCTCGGCGTACTGCTCCTCATACTCCTCTGCAAGAGAAACGGTGCCTGGGAGCCTGCTCCAGCCGCCGGCTGGGGGTGAAAGCTTTGCCCCTGGGGCAGGAGGAACACAAAGGCATGTGCGTCTGTCCCGGCTGTCTGTCCTGGGCTGGCTTGCCACCCCTGCTCAACACGGGCAGCTCAGGAGGTGGGGAAAGGAGACCCAAGGAGGAATGCCAGGGCTGGGGGGGAGCGGAGGCGGCGCTGGGACCCCAGCAGCCCACCCCACTCCTCCCGGGGGGCTGCCTGGGGTCCCACGGGGAAGCAGAGCCCCGTTGGGGACAGCCAGGAGGGAACTCAGTGTCTCCCCATCCTGTAATTGTTGAGCTAATTAATGCCGGTTGTTATGGCCTGGCGGAAACCAGGTCTGCTCAGGCTGACTTAATGAGATTACAAGCCGGGGGAAGGCTGGGCTGCTGATCTAATCGATGCCTGGACAGCATCGGAGCCGAGGCCGCGTGACGGCTTGGTTAAGAAATTGGTAGGAAATAAAATCAACGGCCACACTGATCCGGTTAGAGAGATTGGCGGCCGGGTCTCCAAGGCCCTCGTGGGCAGAAGCGCGCCGCGGTGGGGCTGGCGGGCGCCCCGGTGGCCCCGGCGGCTGGTCTTGGCCCCAGGTGCTTTCCCGCACGCAGCAGTGACTTGGGAGCAGAGATCAGAGAGAGGCTGCTGGAGGCTGGGACCCCCCCGGGACCCAACTTCTACAGCTTGGTGAGGTCCGAGGAGCAGCTCGGACACGTGCACGTGGGAGACGACCTCGCTGTTTGCATGGCGGTGGCGCAGCCAGGGCAGCACCTGTCCCAGCCACCCTCACCCAGCCCGCCGCTGGCCCCTCTTGCCCCGCTACCTTGCAGCAAGCTCTGGAGGTTGAGCTGGGCCTCCTGGTGCAGCTGCTCCATGCCCGGCGGGCGCCCGGCCGCCAGGAAGACGTTCACTGGCTGCTGCCATGACAGCTTGGTGTGGGCGGCTTTCTTGCTCTCGAGGTCCAGGTTAGAGGTGGCTGCGAGCGGAAGGGAGCAGAGTGAGAGCGGGGCGGGCGGGCAGCTTCCCTGCGAGTGCTGCCGCGGGCTGCCGGCCGACGCCCCGCCGGCACAGCACGCTCATCCGGGCCGAGGTCTCTCCAGGAACGCGGGGACTGGGACGCGGCTGTGTCCCACCCCAGCAAAACCACCCAGGCAGGCTGCTGCTGGGTGGCACCAGACGCCATCACCGCCACCGCTGCTGCTCCAGGGCTGGACACCGTCCCTGCGGGCTGCCAGAACAAGCCAGGAAGGGACCGGGGTGAAATTGGGGAAGGAAGCAAGCCCTGTTGCCCCGGGTGACTGCCCGGCTGCTCCTGGGCGCAGGAAATGCCCCACGCTCCGGTGAAGCAACCTCCTGGCTGCAGAAGAGCAGAAGTTGCAACCGAAAAGGAGGGAGCGAAGGAGACACGGCGCCTTTCGTCACACCGGTTTCAGCCTGCGCAGCAAGGTTAACGTGCCCTGCCCTGTCTGTGGACGCCCCACAAAGGTCACCTGGGAAGGAAACCTCTGCGGGGATGGGCCAGGCACTCGGCCAGACCCTCTGAAACACCCACACAGGTGGAAAAGTCCCCGGGAGAAGGATTTGGGCTCGCTGGGGAGCTGGCCATGCTGGGAGCTGAGTGGTGCTCTGGCAAAGAGGCTTTGCCGTGGGAACCCCTGCAGCCCCGGCACCTCCGCTCCGGAGCAGTGTTGGCCCCGAGCGGATGTGGGTTTCCTACCCAGTGTGGTTTTGTGCCGGAGCCAAGGGAGTGCCGCCGCCGGCACGCTGCCTGCTGAGCTCATCCGAGCCCCGATCTGGGCAGTGTTGGCAGAGAGCGGGTTTGTGAGCTTTAAACAGGGGCTCGTGGATGACCAGGGTCTCATCCCTGGGGATTTAGGGCTAATCCTTCTCCAGCTGCCCCTGGTGTGGGCAGAGGGATGGCTGCCGTCAGCACCGGGCGCCGCGCGAGGTCCTGTGCTTGGTGTCACCCACCGGGCTGGGTGTCACCCCCGGGGACAAGGTTTCTGATATCCCTTTGCCCTGTCTGGTAGCCGGGACGCTCCCACTCAGCAGCCAGCGCCGCTTCATCTGCCTGGCCAGAGGGATGCGCATCCCACGTTTGACTCACATGTTGCAGGGAAGAGCAGCAAGCGTGGCGTGCCAGGGGGCTGAGGGCTTTCGGAAGGCGCTGGGGGTGCAGGCAGGGTCTGCCTGCGTGCCCCCCCCCATCCCGATCGGTCAAGGCGCACCTATTACCAGCACTTCCCCTCCGCCACCCGCAGCATGCAGGACTGCAGGGTGTCCGTCCCCAGCGAGCACGCCACCACCCCAGCTGCCAAAACGCAGCCGCCTCTGGCCACGGCATCCTGCTTCACGCCAGACCCCAGCCGAGGCAGCGACAGCAATCCCGCTTGCCTGGGTGAAGGCTAAAGGCCACAAAATGGGCTCCCCAGCACCCCCTGCACAAGCCACGTCCCCCCCTTCCTGCACTGTTGGGTCAGCCGTGCCCCGGCTCGCCCGGCACTGCATCCCGAGCATCACCCCTGCCGCCCACGGAAGCCGTCCTGCCTGCGGGTACCGTCCTGCCCACCCTTCCCCCCTGCTCTGGCTGATCGAGTGGCAGAGCCTGCACAACGCCCAGCACCCAAAAGCAAGGTGCCACGTCCCTAGCCTAGTTACTTTTTTAATTTGTGTTACCATAACGACGTGCCTTAACACCAGGCTTTTTTTCCTTTTTTTTTTTTTTTCTTTTCCCCCTCCTTTAAATAATTTGACTCGTTTCCATATCAACCAAGAGGTATCGGGGCATGTGTGTGCGCGCGCGCGCGCGTGTGTGTGTAAACCGCTGAGGCTTCGCCGGGCTGCAGAGCCCCACCCTGGAGAGCGGTGCCGTGCAGCCAGGGATGAAGTTTTCCCTGCTGCGGGTGAACGCAGCCCCCTTTTCTCACTCAGGAATGGGGCTTTTCCTCCTCTTGCCTCCCAGTTTGGTGCCTGCCAGGCGGCGATGCCCCAAGGGGCCGGGGGTCCTGGCAGAGGTGACAACGGCAGAAGGAGCCCCGTACCCTGGCCTCTGGCTCGCCCCCTGTGCCCAGTCGTCCCCTGGGGATGGAAGCTGGGAGCGCGGCCAGGCATGGGGCAGGGTCGGGGCATCTCCCCAAAAATCTGACCTACAGGGCTGCAGGAAGGGAGGTGGGGGCGCGGGGCGGGCAGGGACCACGCGTTCACCTCTGCAGACCCCCGCCCCCCAGCCCGCTCTCTTTGGCGAGGTGGGGCTCTGCTGCTGCCCCCTCCATTTCTGAGTGCACCCCAAGGGCAGACCCCGCACCCCGGCCCGCTGCACCCC
>WAAD01002377.1:71971-82939 GCA_013389945.1 Fregata magnificens
ACGGCCGTCTTTCCGCACCCTGTCTCGGGGACCCAAGCAAGCTGCCCATCGCTCCTAGCTAATCGTCATCTCTTGCGATGAAGCCCTAGACCCCGCATCCTCCTCCAAGCCCGGTGGGCACATGCAGCTCGCCTGCGCTTTCCCAACTGCGCACTTCTTGCAGCCCAAGCGAGCTCCCCATGTGCTGCAAAGCAGCTCCTGGACAGTCCTTCCCACCCACAGCACAGGGGTGCACCGTGATGGGGCCCAGGAAGGCAGGAGGGCGCAAGCGGCCGAGTGCACCCTGGCGTGCCCCGGCCGCCCGCTGCGGGCTGGAGCCGGGGAAAAGCCGGCGCCGACAGCTCTGTCCGGCCCCGAGTGCGGGGAGCGGCGCAGCTCTCCGTTTCTAAAATAGCCCCTCTCCTGGCAGAGAAAGCAGCTGCTTTGAAGAAGCCATAAACACTCGCTAAGTGGACGAGCTNCTCGGGGCCAGGCCAAGTCTGGGGGAGTGGGGCCAGGGCTGCGCAGCCCCACACAGGCACTGCGGAGAGCGGGCAGCACCGTGCGTTGCTCCCAGGGCGGCGTCGGACCCTGAGGGTCCCAGCAGAGTAGGTGCCGGACGGGGCACGGCCACCAGCAGGGTCCCGGCTGAGCTGGAAGGCAGAGCCCAGGACGCCGAGCCCCGCGCCCGACAGCCCCTCCGCTCGCCCCGCTGAAGGTGACCTCCTGCCTTCCTGCACCGCCGAGCTGCCCCTGCGAGGCCTGCCTGGCCCTGGCAGGCAATCTGCCTGCAGCAACCGAAAAGCTGGGCTGAAACTGCCGTGCCACCTCGTGTCCCCTCCGGGTTCTGCATTCCTGGGATTCCTCCAGTGCAGCAACATATTTCCTTGCTCCGTGTCCCAGGGGCTGCACCGGGGCACTAACCCGTCCTCCCTGGGATGGGGTATTGCCGGCGGTGCCCTCTGTACTCCTGGTTTGCCCACGGCTGGAAGAAGCGGCAGCCTGGCTCCCGCCGAGCAGCCATGTCCCCAGCAGCCTGCTGGAGTCCATCACTAAGCCGTGCACGGGGTGGGCATATGGGAGGAGGCACGTCCTGCAAGTGCTGCAAGGGGCTGCACCGGCATGCCGACCCCGTGCGCCTGAGCCCCAGAGCTTGGCATCGTGGTGCCCAGCTGGCTTATGGCCGCGACACAGCCAGGCACTTCTCCAGGCTCAGGAGCGCTGCTCTGGGCCCTCCCAGCTGCTCAGGGGAGGGAAAACACATGGTGGGCTCAACACCGGGGTCTTCTGACGGCCACCGTGCCGCCAGCACAGGGCAAGCTGCAAGGCCTCTGCTGCCCACACAGAGGTCAGGCCCAGGGGACACGGGGACCCTGGCCCCGATCACCCCAACAACCTGCACCCGCAGCCCCAGTCACCCAGAGCTTCCTCTGGCTCAGGAAAACTGAATGCACCCCAAAACCGCTGCACGAGAGCACCAGCACAGACCCGGACTGCCACCACGTGCTGTGATGCCATCACTAGTTTGTCATTTATGAGCCCATGACGGGAGACATGGGTGCAAGGCGTGGTACTGGCATCTCCCCCTGCACGGCCACCGGATCCCCCAGCACCTCTGCCCGCAGTGGCAGGAGGCGGGCAGCAGCGCAGGGGCACACTGGTCACCTTCCTCCCGACAGGGTCCCTGGGGGTGCTCTGTGCCCCAGCCTGAGCCGGTGGGGAGGAAGAGGGGGGACACATCCAGCCCTAGTGCTGGGCACGGATGCTGCGCTGTCACCATGGGTGCAGCCCTCGCGTGACAGGCGGCGAGGTGCCCAGCCGGCCCCATCCTGCCATCCCCATCGCTCAGCACGTGAGGGCAGGAGCCAGAAGGAGCCAAGCAGGCGGCTCTGCCAGCCCCGGCCGTGCGGGCAAGCCCTGGAGCTGCCCGCTGCCAGCACCCACCTTTGAAGACGGCCGCCTGTCCTGTGCCGCGCACACCGTGCTCCTTGCCCTCGTCCTGCGGTGCTGCCAGCCCCCTCCCCGGAGCGGGGCAGTGAGTCCAGCGGGAGGGGAGGAGGATAAAACTTCTACGTACCCAGCTCTGCCTCCTCCTCTTCCTCTCCTTGCAGGGACCGCGGCCACGGGGGACGAAAGCTGCCCCGCGCCCCACCGGCTGCCCCGAACCCCCATGGCCGCTCACAGGGTGAGCTGGCGGCTACCCCAGCCGGGAGCGGGGGAACGGCCACGGCGCCAACTCCGTCGCTCGCTCGTTTGCTAACGCTAACTCGATCCAGGTTTGCTGGGAGAAAGGCTGGATGGAAACGCTTCTCCCACCCCAGCCCAGGCCCTTCTTAAAGATATAGCTACATGTCCCCGCTGCGGATGCCGGAGCCATGGAGACGGAGCGGGGCCGGAGCGTCCTACCAGCCTGCCCCGCACGGCACGGCTGCCAGCTGGCATCCCTCCAGCAGGTCCCGGGAGCCGCAATCAGGGGGGCGGTCGGTGGGACCCCCGGAGAGGAGATGCCACCCCACCACCTGCGCTGTCGGGCCACGCCAGCCGGCGTAGCTGCCGTGGGCAGCGCCAGCCTCCCCCATCCTGTAATTAACAGGGATCAGGCAGCCCGGTGAAGGGCTTTACTCCGGACTCCAGCCTGGAGCGGATCAAGCAGCCCCACTTGCCTGTCTGTGGAGAGGGGACGGCCCCACAGCACTCCCCATGCCTGCAGCAAGAGCACCGGGCTCAGGCACGCTCTGTGGGGGGCTTGGGGAAAGGCTTTAGGAGACCATCGCCGAAGCATGGGTGGCACAGGCCGATGGGCACCACGCGCAGCCCGGCACGACCCACCAACCTGCCCCTCGCTGCCTGCCCAGAGCTCCTGGGTCTCTCCGGGGGCTTCCCCTAACCACGGCCCTTCCCCGGGGCTGGAGGAGTCCCGGGGGGGAGCAGGACAATGTGTGGGGCAGGCAAGGCATCCTGCCACCCTGCCCTCACCAATTGCTATGCTTGTCCTGCGGGTGAGCAGAAACCTGGAGCCAGCAGGCAGCTTTCGCCAGCGCAAAACTCCCCCAGCCTTTTGCCCGACTTTTTCCAGCCGAGCCCCCTGCTCCGGGAGCCCTCGGGCTTTCCACGTAAGCATGAAACGAGCCATTCCCATGCACACAGCGTAGGCATCCACAGCCTGTCCTGGGCTCGGCCGAACCTGGAAAAGAGGGTTTGCACATCCACAGGGCTGCACGGCCACGCGGAGCTGGCATGAGCTGCGGCAGGAAAGGCGCCTGTGCTGGCAGCGACCCTCCAACAGCTCTCGTCCCAAGGCACCTGCTGCCAGTTCAGGTGTGCATTGGCCTCACTTCATGCTCCTGCTGCCCGTTCTGCTTGCTGCAGCAGAAAATCCCTGTTAGCCTTTTTCTGCCACTTCAGGAAATGATCTGGCAGCTTCTGCCTGTCTGCCAGCTCCAGCAAACAACTCCTGGGCATCCGGGCCCATTGCTCAGGCAGTGATTTGGGCACATGTGGAAAGGCTGTGCATGCCCACAATGTGGTGTGCGAGCAGATCTGCTGTGCTCGAGATGCTGCCTGGCCTCTTGTGAGACAGGCGACAAGCCTGGTGCAGCCGAAATGCGTCGCATGCATGGATGAACCGCTCGGGTGCAGGCGAACCCGGTGCGCCGGCAATGCTGCACAGAGCACGAGCTGACGTGCACCCACAAACAGCTCCCACGTGGGTCACATATGCGGTACGAGATGGATCTGCCACCTCCAGACCAGACGGTGCAGGCAGGTCTGGAGGATTTTAAGGAGCAAACACAGCTCCCTCCCACTGCCATGCATGCTTTCCTACAGCCAGACGTCACCTCTAACCCCGGGCCCGGGGGGCAGAGCCTGCCAAGCAACTCCCTGGATGAGCACACGCTATCACCCCCCTTCCCATTAGCAACATCCCAGCTGCTTTGGAGGAGCTCAGAGACCCTCCCTCTGCTCCGGCTCACTTGGGTACCCACCAGCCGGCAGGACCTTCTGCCTCGTCCAGCCGCTGCCCGAACCTGGCCTGCCCACAGCCGGCGGGTTTCCCTCCTAGCGCGGGCTGCGATGGGATGAGCTGGAGCATCTCAGACTCCCGCAGCCCTTTGCCAAAGCCATCGGCCCCAGGGCTCGCTGGGGAGCAGCCTGAAGAAGCCCCGAGCTGGCCCCACAGCTCCCCCGGGGCTGGCCGCACCCCACGGCCTTCGGGGAGGCAGTCATCCAGGCCCCCCTGCTTGGCTGGGCTCCCAGCGCGGGCAGGAAGGAAGCCGGTCCCACACAGGCAGCCCCTCGCAGGTGGCCCCGGCAGCCCACGCGCTGCACGACAGCCGGGACCACCCGGGAGGCTGCCGGCTGCCGGCCACAGCCGTGGGGAGGGAGAGTGCCCCGGGGGGCCGGCAGGAGCCGGGGAGCCTCTCTGTGCGCCAGAGGAGGGTGCACCCACAAGCTGGATCTGCATAGAGAGATCTGCTCCCTCTGCTCGGCAGGACGCGGCCGTGCGAGAGCCCCCCGGGACGGCGATGGGCGAGCCCTGCCCTGCAGGGAGATGCCAGCATCTGTTGGGAGGGCTGGGAAAGAGCCCCGGCGCCCAGCGCTGCAGGCAGGGAAGGAGCCTGGGCAGCCCCTGCTCCATCGACGGGCTGGGGCTGGCAGCCACGGGTGCAGGAAGCAAGCTGCGAGGGACGGCAAAGGGCGCTGGAGCAGGGATCCTGCAAATGCATGGCGTTTGTCTCGGGGCTGACCCCATAGCAGCAAAGACCCCACAATTTCACTGCGCATGGAGCAAGCGCGTCAAGACAACTGATGAGCATCTCTCCAGGCGCTGCCTTCCCCTCTCAGTGCCCAGGCAGTCAGGGGGCTAATAACTTTGCTGGCGGCTGCTGTGAGCTACAGCTCACAGCTGTATTCCTTCGGGATTTCAGAGACCATGAGAGCCACGGACCGGCTGAGGCTCCTCCGAGAGCAGCCGGCGTGGAGCGCTGGCGGCACAGATCCCGACACCCATTGCGTGTGCAGGAGCCCCTCGCCTCTGCGACAGGCACACGCGTGCACGCTCAGACGTGTACGGACACGTAAGCACACCAGGGATGTGGGGTGCCCTTCCGTCCCCATCCTCCTGCCTGGCCACGGGGACACCGAGGCAGGGTGCAAGCTCACGCTGTGGCCGTGCTGCTCGGTACGGAATGCGGCCGGTGACTCGAGGTGCCGGGAAGGGAGGAAAATTGCTGCTAACAGCCATTGCCTGGTTAACTGGGGCAATTAGCTTGTTCCCCACATGGCTGCTTCGATCTGCTGTCATAAGAATAACTCTAGGGACTAACGGCCCGCTCCCTATCTCCGTACTGCCCACCATGCTCAGCCTCCCCCCATCGCCAGGCAGCTCCACTAAGGCTCCTGGAGCTGCGACCAGCTGCCAGCCATCCCACCGTGCCAGGCTGGCATCTCCACCGGGGGTCAGGGCTCCGGTGGGAGGCGGTCCGTCCCCCCGGCGTGCCGGTGGGTACTCACCCAGAGCCATGCACACGCTGCTGCCGGTGCCCGAAGCGCCAGCCTGCTCCCCTGCCAGCGGCATCTTGGTGCCCGTGGCGGGCGGCTGTCCTCGCTGCCAGGCACGAGTGCGGGAGGAGGGTGGCGGAGCCCGCTGGCACGGGTGAGAAGAAGAAGAGCCGATTCTCCCCGCCAGCATACTCGGCCCGTTCAGCGCCACGCCAGCTCTCGCTCAATCCAGGCTTTGTGCTGCCAGTGAATGGCCCCTGTGCGCGCGCAGCGGCCAGCGTGTTGCCCGGCCCTGTGCCAGCAGCCGCGGGGTGTCGGATATGGCCAGTGGGCACGGTGCTGGGCACCAGGTATCCGGGAAGCACAGGCCATCTTGGGAGCTGGATATGAGCCCCCAAGGGACTGATGGGTTCCTAAGCAGCCAGGAGAGGTCCCTGGTGGGTCCCTGTGCCCCCCCATACCCATCGGGAGTGAAGCAGTGGGTGCCCAGCATGCACATGGTTGGCATGTGAGAGCCCTCGGTGGCATTTGGGCCATGCTGAGCTGTGCCAGGCACAGCCACAGCCCCCCATGGGTGGCAGCAAGGCCACAGGACACGACTCGGGGGGATGCACGGGGCACCCCGCTTGCTTTGCCAGCCCCACCATGCCCCAGCCCTGATACCACAACAGCCCAGCGCTGCCAGCACTCCCACGGGCAGGCTGTGCAATCACGGAGGGTGGCAAAGCCCAGCTGGGGCTGCTTTTTCCTTGCAGCAACTTCAGCGGCATAGGGAAGCTGCAGAAAGGCAGGGATGGTGTCTCCTCCTATCCACCGCGCCGCCTGCAGCGCGCATTTTTGGAGAGCGGCTATCAGCCCACCGCTGAGGACAGCTATCAGCCAAAGCGGGTCCGGGTGGGAGATGTGCATTACTCATTTGTCCGCCTTTTCACCGAGCCGCTCCCGCAGACGGTTCCTGTTAAGAAGGAGGGTGCGGCTCCCCGCTCCCCCTCCTCTGGCAGCCAAAGCCATCCATCCCAGCCTTGGTCAGCTTCCCATCTCCCGCCTGCGCCGAGGCAGCCTTTGGGGCAGCTGCGCTCTCCCCTCCGACGCTGAAATCACCGCTGGTTTAGAAAAAAGCAGGCGGAGAAAATATCTTGGAGGTCTGGGAGATTTTGGGGAGCTGCTCTGCTCAGCAGAGGAGGCTGTGGCAGGTTGTGGCCGGGCTGAGCAGCGCCGGGGTCCCAGGGCGGGGACCTCTGCAAACTGCTTTGGCATTGCCATGGGGGCGAGCAGCCTTCACCCCGTGCTTGCCACAGCCCGTCCTGATGGTTGAGGAGATGCAGAGCTGCCCCGTGACAAGTGTCCCTTCCCGGCGGCGGTGCTGGCCGCAGCGGGTCAGGGCTGCCGGGGAGGAGAGCACCGCTCTCCCCGTGCCTGCGGGCACCGGTTGCTGGCAGGTGGGGACCGAAGCCACATGTCATTCCGAATCAGCCCTTCTCCTCCCCCGGGTTTGGGGTGTCTCCTTCCCCGTGGCTCTGCACGGCGAGAGCCCTGCACCGCTCCCAGCATCTTTGCTCTGACTTGAAGGGCACCGACCCCATGGAGAGGAGGTGGTGAGGGCGGCTGCAGGGCCAGAGGGAGCGGGGCTCAGCTAACTGGCCCCCAAAACGGAGCCATGGGTCTCCAGTAGGTTCACACGAGTGCATCCCTGGGTCTGTGGTCACGGCTGTGAGAGGTGGCTGCAGCCCCTGTCCCCGGCAGCGGCTCTGCCTGGGGCCGAGGGACAGCCCGGCCACTCCAGCCTGGCAGGACACTCAAGCAAGTCAGCAAGGGGTTTTTTTTTCTTTCTTTCTTTTTTTTTTTTAAACCAGTGACAGGATCCAGGGGAAAACATCTGTGCCAGCCCTTACCCACCCAGCGAGGAGAGAGCCGGGTGGAGGGCGCGGGGGGCAGCAGCCCCCGGGGCTGGCTGACAGCTCTGCCTATCTCGATGGCTTGTTTCAAGATGAAGGCTGGGAGGTCAGAGGACAGCGAATGCTGCATATTTCGGCAAGAGCAGTAAACAGCTCCTCCTGCCAGCACAGCCCAGGGTTTCTTCCAGAGAACCGTCCCCACAGCTCTTCAGGGACGACGGTTTAAATAGCTCTCGGCGCCGGGCCCCCATCCTCTTCTTTGCTGAGATTTATTTCTAGAGCCACTAGGTCCTGAGGGGAGAGGGCTGAGCCAGGCGCTGGCTCGTGTCACCCAGCCGGTGCCCATGGAGCCGCGTCCCAGTCGGGGATCAGCATGAGAGCCACCGGAGCGCCCGCGGCTTTCCTGGGCTGCAAAGCGGCCCCCCCCTTCAGCACCAAGTGCTGGCAGGACTGCCGGATTCAGTGCCACCCCTCCGAGATGTGGCTGTGCCAAGGGGAGCGGGATGGGGAGCCTGGTCCCCGCTCTGCCCTCGGTCACAGCAGGACCCCCGCACCCAGCCCCGGCATCCTCGCCTCCCCGCGCCGAGGGAGGCAGCAGCACGGAGCCGCTGCCAGCAGGCAGGATGTGCCCAGCTCCCCGGCGACAGGCACGCACCCTCCCCACTCTCACGCAACTGCTGATGAATAAGAGCAGAGGAATCCGACAGTCCTTGGCTGCTGTCTTGCACTGCAAACAACCACGCTGCCTCGTCAGATTAAGCGCTCCCCCAGCCCTTCGCAGTGCGATTCCTTCGTCTGGCAGCAACGCTGCTACACCAGCATCTCCCCGTCCTGATGAGGAAGGCAAGGCAGGTCCCACCGGCTCACAGCCTCCGGACAGACGGATGGACACGTCCTGCTGCACAGCGATGACCCAAGCTCCTCAGCCATGGGGCTTCCCTTGCTGGCAAGGAGACCCACAGCTTTCGGATCCCTTTAACCTGTCTGGGAGGAACCAAAGCCAGGCAAAGGCTCCTGACCCAACTGGGGATGCCCAAACCTGGGAGCTGAAGCGGCGCGAGGACTGTCCTTGGGAAGAGCAAACCACCACGTGCCGACCTGAGCTGGAGCCAGCTTGGCCGTTCAGGGCTGGGCGGCCGACCCGTGCCCTGCCTCGCCGCCCAGGCAGCACGGCTGCGGTTTCCTAGCCAGAGTTTGGCAACGCCTGGAGCGCTCCCACTCGCTGCGAAAGCCCCGAGAAGTCTCTGATCCCCACCATACAGTGTCAGCGAGGAGCCAGAGGATGGGACTAACCCGGCCCAGCAGAGATTGCGGCGAGCAGGTGCTGCAGCCGGCGCCGCGCCGGGCTGGTGTTGGCTCCAGCCCTGCCTGGGAGGGATGGCACCCGCTTGCTCCCAGGGCCTGATCCCTCGCTGTCCCTACAAGCTGGTCAGGCCGGCTGCGATGCGTCGCCCAGACCCGACCGGCTGCGTGAAGGCTACGCCAGGGCGTGTTTGGTCCCGGGTGATTTTTCCCTGCATCTCCCAGGGACAAGACAGGGTTTTATTTCACTTTAAGAGGAGAAAAGTGATTTTTCCCCTTGGATCCTCTTCATGAAATGGAAACGAGGAGAAAAAAAAAAAACAAACCCCAAGCGGGGTGTTGTTAAGCATTTGCTCCTCACTCAAGGGACTCCGCATGGTGCCGCAGCTCGGTGCAAAGCGCTCTCATGCAGCCTCGGGCTGCCTCCGCTCTCCCCGCAGCACCGGGGGCTTGCAAGGAGCTCCCGTCCTCCAGAGATGTGAACCATTCCCCCGCGACAGGCTGATGCTGGAGCTCTTAGAAAAACAAACAGCAACCGAAACAGCAATCGGAATTTTGTTCTTCCCCTAAATAAAGAGTTCAGTAAAGCCGGAGGCTCCCGCATCCCTCTGGCTGCAAGAACAGCGGTCGTGGATGGATGAGGAGCAGGCAGGAGGGTGGGTGGGTTGTGCTCCCCTTGGGGCGCGGGGAGAAATGCAAAACCCCCCGAGCCTCTGCACTGCCGGAGCAGGGGTGAAGGGGAGGTCTGGTGGGCACGGCTCCGCTCACTTCGCACCACCCCAGCTATTCCCACAAAAAAAATCAAAGCATTTTTACCACCACGCACCTCCGACCCCCAGCTAGCCAGCCAGCTCAGAGCGCCATCCCTGCACATCTGCATACATGCATATTCACGGGGCTCTAATGAGGAGCTGCAGCACGGGAGGACTATTTGCCCGCTGCATTATGCACACCGCTTGCAACTAGCTGCGATGTTGCTCCACGAGAAACTCCAGGCGCACGGCACTGACGCGCAGCTCAAAACACAGCCCGGGGCTAGAAACCCAACCTGCCCGCAGCAGCGGCTGCCTCCCCGCCCTCGCCGTGCTGCAGCCGTCCCGCCGTCCCCCACGCCGTCCCACCCGCCTCCCGCAGCCGCCACGGCAGCACACAAGGCTCCCGCGGCCACCAAGAGCATTCCCAACCTGCCAGCCAGACACGGGCAGCGAGGGACCATCTGGTCACCGTCACGGCCAGCTCCTCCTCCGGGAGACACCGGTCCAGCAACGTAGGGTGACGACGCTGCAGGGTTTGGCGCTGCACTGGTGCTGTGCACGGGTCAGCTCGGGTGACTGTGGTACCTCCTTGTCCCCTCGTTTCTCTACCGGCCGATGCACGGGACAGGAGGAGCCTCTTCTTACCCCGATAACTGATTTACTCCACCAGCATTTGCAAGAGCAGCGCATCTCCCAGGCTGAGGCTGAGCGCTCCGCTTGCTCCCTGCATCCGGTAAGCACGCTGCGAGGGTCTGGCAGTCATTTCCCATGGCTCCACGCAGACGGAGCAGCAAAACAGCGCTTGCGAGGGGGTTTGCAGAAAGCACAAGAGGCACGCGTTTTGCCAAGGGCCTGAGAAACGCGCTGCGCTTCTGGGGAAAACGTGCTCGAACAACACTCCCCCTCCCCGCCCCGCCAAGCCTTTTAAAATAAACTTTTATAAACAATTCCAAAACGAGCTTATTTTAAGCTCCTCCGAAACCGGCCGCCTGCTTCTGACCCAGCACAGCAGCCGGTGCCAAACCAAAACGCTTGAAATGGGAAACAACAGTAGTCCAGGCAAAACCAAAGCCCGCTTGCTGCCAGGAGAGGGGATGAGCAGACAGGACGCCCGGGCTACAACTTGTCATTTTCCCCGGCCTCGCAAAACCCCGAGTGAAAGCCGCTCCGCGCCGATCTGCGGCCGCACGCTGGCTGAAAAGCACAGTGAGGGGACGACCACCCCGGTCCCCTGCCCCGGGAGCGGGGTGAAGCATCCAAGGCCAGGACGGCTCTTGCAGCCCGGCGTCCCCGCTTTCCCGGAGAGCCTGGAACGAAACAGCCCCCGGAAATCGGGGACGCAGCGTGAAACGCGTGCTTGGCCGACAGCCTGGAAAATGCCCACCGCGTGCGGGAAAATAAAGGCCGGGCAGAGGGACAGGCTGCCGCCGGGCTGTCCCAACCTCACCCCAACGCGAGGCCGCCACGCTTCCCCGGTCGGCCCCGGCCGCCCTGCGGAAAGGGGGCTTCGCGGTGGCATCGCCCCTCCGCAGCCG
>WAAD01002377.1:83614-175070 GCA_013389945.1 Fregata magnificens
CCCGTTCGGGAGGGCACGGGCACCCCCCGGCGCCTGCTTCCCCCACCATCAGCGGTTCCTCCCGTGCCGGGGCTGGCGGGGGGCGCGGGCCTTCCCACGGACCCCCGGCTCGGCTCCGCCGGGACCGTGGTGCGCGGCTTTGGGGCTGCTGCTCTCCAAGAGGAGGGCAGAAGCCCGGCAGATGCAGCAGGGAAAGCGCACGAACCCCGCATTTTTCTGGCATTCCCCTCCCGTGGACGTTCTTGGCCCCCAGCAGCTGCTCTCCTCTGCCCGTCCCCCCGCTCCCCAGCGCACACTAAAGCAAATATTTGCGCTGGCCCAGCAGCCAAAATTCCCCTGTTTGAGACGGTCTGCGGCCTGCCATCCCTCTGGGGTGGCACTGGGATGCAGCCGAGATGTCCTGGCTGCTCATCTCCCGAGTCGCTGCAGGCTGCGTGCGTGGGGTGCTCCCCAGCCCTCTGGGCAGCCCGGTTTGGGCAAGGCTTGGGCAGGGTTTGAGCCCCGGCGAGGCAAAGCCGCCGAGCAGAGGTGTGGGGCTGCCTTCTGCCCCGGGGGAGGGCGGGCACCCGGAATGAGATTTCACTGCAGCCTCCAAAGCCTCTTCCTTCAGGTCCCTGGACTTTTGAGCTTCATTTTACAGCCACAGTGGGTCTGTACACCACCCTGGGGCCACGCTGGTGAGTGACCCAGCGCTGTGTGCCCCTGGCTGTGTCCAGTCCAAGGGACGAGCCCAGCGAGGGTCAGGGCACCAGGCACAGGGCGATGAGTTGGGTTTGCCAGTCCTTCGGCCAGGCTGCTTGCAGCGAGGCCCCAGCTGAGCGCAGGAACCCGGCATCCTGGGCAAGAGCAGCAGTGAGGGCAGTGGGGGCAGCAGTGAGGGCAGGATCCCCGCCAGCGCTTGAGGAGCCTTTTGCCCTTCCCTAACCCAGCTAAATTTAACATGTTCTTACTTGGCCTGTTCTTCGTGCCAATATTTTTTCCTCTTCAGTAAGCAAAATGTGCATTGGCAGCATATTCTTGGGGCCGTATGGGTGTCCCCTGGAGGGGACGCAGGCCTGAAGCACAGTCCCAGGGCGGGAGGGATGGGGGAACCCTTTTGTGGCTCATAGGAGCCTCTAGGGAGGGCAGGATTAATCTGAAAATGCATTTACGAGTTCCTCACCGACATCTGCCCCTGTGCTGGCACGTGTCCTGGGCAGTGTGCAGCAGCAAAAGTCGAGAGCAGAGCGGCCGTGGTGGGTGCACCCCCAGATCCAGCTAGCCCCGGCACCCTGTCCCCAGCAGCCCCCGTTGCCTGGGGCAGAGTAGGAATGGAATTCCTAGCAGGAATTTCCTGAGCTGGATGCCATTTCTCCCTGCATGGTGAACCTTGCTGGACTCCTGAGCTATTCATGCTCCACTTGGGCTCGTGTAAATGTTTGTGCATCCGAACCCAGCTCCACGGGACTGCTACTACCATGTGAAGAACACATCCCTTGCCTTGCCTTGCCTTGCCTTGCCTTCCCTTCCCTTCCCACCTTGTTAGCTTCATTAGGTGACCCTTAGCTCTTCTCTGTGATGAGAGCTCAACGATGTCTTCTCCAGGACACTATCAGAGCTCTCCTATGTTGTCTCTTCCCTGGGCTGATGAGACCGTGGTGGTCAGCACCTTCCCAGGTGAAGTTCAGGCAGCAGGTAGGAGCTGAGGAGCACTGCCGGGCTTGGCTCTCTCCCCAGCAGACGATGCTCCAGGACTTTGTGTTGTAGCTGCACGTTCATACTCTGCTGCCTGGATTTCCCTGCAGCCAGACTCCTAGGTGAAGAATAGAATAGAATAGAATAGAATAGAGAATAGAGTAGAATAGAATAGAATAGAATAGAATAGTTCAGTTGGAAGGAACCTACAACAATCATCTAGTCCAACTGCTTGACCACTTCAGGGCTGACCAAAAGTTAAAGCATGTTGTTAAGGGCACCTGACAGGCTTGGGGCATCGACCACCTCTCTCGGAAGCCTGTTCCCGTGTTTGACCGCCCTCTTGGTAAAGAAATGCTTCCTCATGTCCGGTCTAAACCTCCCCTGATGCAGGTTTGAACCGCTCCCACACGTCCTGTCCCCGGATCCCAGGGAGAAGAGATCAGCACCTCCCTGTAGGTGCGTTCCTACAGCTTGGAAGGTGTCACCAGGGATGAACCCGCCTCGAGCCTGGCCACCCCAGGGAGCCACTGCTGCACACAGGTCTCGCCAAGGGCACAGGCGGCACGGGAGTGAGATCCTTGCAAGGCCGGGGATGGGGCCCAAATCCTGGGAGGCAAGAGCCTGGCCTGGCTTTTGGGGGCAGCTAGGACAGCCGACAACCGCCCGGTTGGCCTGGCCCCACGGCGGGGAGCCGTGGGCAGGCAGATCCTGGGAGCTGAGGGCTGTCCCAGTTTGAGCAGGACAGAGGGTGGAGCGTGAGAGCCCTGATGAAATGGCTTGAGATGAGCGGAGCAGCTGCCAGAGACGGCGCGAAGGCGGTGGAGAGGAGAGGGCTGGCTTTCCCCTGCACAGAGGAGACCCCATGCACGGATGTGGGCTGACACCTCGAATGGGAGCTCTTCCAGCGCGAGGAGTTAAGCTGGAGAGGGCAAATTCACCACGTCATCGTAATCACAGGTTTGAACCTATTTACCCCCGACGGAGGCGTGTCTCCCGCTATGTCCCTACGTAGGACCGGCCAGCTTCTGCGTACTGCCTGTGAAACCGCACAGTAGCTTTGTTGCGGCACCTCCCCTGCCAGTACCATGCAGGTCTCTGCGTGTTGCAGATGGGGAAACTGAGGCACGAGGTCACATCGCGCCGGGAGGTAAAGAGGGTGAAGGCAGCCCAATTGTCTTGGCCTGGTCAGTCCCCAATCATGAATCATCTCCCGGGTAAGGAGAGCATCTGGAGCCCATCAGGGTCACTGGTATAGGTCTAGCGGGGAAGAACAGGCTGTGCCGAGCGCGGGGAGCTCGCTCCGCTCTGCTCCACTCACCTCCCATCCCCAGCCCACCCGCCCTTCCCGGCACTGACCTCTCCTGCTGCCAAACGAGAAAGAACACACACGGACAATGTGCCTCTTTTTGTGGCTTTTCCAACAGAGATCTGCTTATGTCAAGATTTCCTTCTAGAGCACAATTCAAGAGCCAGTTTTAAACTGTCTTTCCTAACAGCTGCAATGCACGCCCGGACGCAATCCTGCCGGTGGTCGGGGTTGAATGCAGGGAGCCCTACCAAAACATGAGTTTACCCCATTTTCTTCTGGTTTCGAGGCGGTCTCCTCTTGCTCCGCCTCGTGATGCAGGTTTGTTACGGCAGCAGCGTTGAGGTGTGCAGTGTTTCCTTCGGCTCATTCCCAGGTCTCGAGGCTGGCTTAGCGAGCAGGAGGATTTTAAGCCTGGTAAGTGGCAAAGGCTTTTTCTTTTGCTTTCTGTGTGCCTTTGGCTTAATTTTCAAGCCTTTCTCTGCAGCTGGAGAGGCCTGAACACCTCGCCATCGAGTGCAAGCGGAGATCCTCGGGTAATCACCTGACTCCAGGAGCCAGGGGATTCATAAAACCACCACACAGTGCAAGAGCCTTAATAAATCACAAAATCTCGTTGCTTAGCAACTTAAACTGGCTTTTTTCTAAATGGAGTGTGTTTTCCTTAAGTCTTCTGTCAAATATTTAGCGTGAGAAAACTAAAATGACCCTCTAAATGTGAAGTAAGCTGAATAATGAAGTCACCACATTATTATGATGATCATTACATTAAGAGAGGGGCTGGCCGGGGCAGGAGGGCTGGAAAGGAGCAGCCACAGCCCTGCAATAGCTCTGGAGCTGCTGGTCAAGCCCCAGGGGAGAAATCCCATGGGGAAGCAGTGCGGGAGCGGCGTAGCCCCGTGCCTGCCACCCGCTTATTTCCCCTCAGGTGCAGGGTCTCAGTTCTCTGCCGGGGCCAGACTCCTCAGCATGGGCAGAGCCGGGAGCCAGGCGCTGCTCCAGGGATGCAACTTGCTGTAACGGACGTGCGGAACCCCGGCGCACGGAGCGATGGGCTCAGGATCCTGTGGGAAACAGCTCACTTGGCTACTGGCCTGGAAGGAGCTTAGCCAGTTCTGCAAACATTGATTGCAACCAGATGCTGCAGGGGATGCTTTTCCTGCTCCGGCTCTGCTCCGCCCCGCAGCGGAGCGTCTCCTCGGAACACGGGGACATGGCCTGCCCTGGGGGTGATGCCTCGGGTGGGCCTTTTGGGGTGGCAGGGCTTTGGATGAGTCTCACTTGCTGGTGAGGGGGCAGGGGATGGGGATGCTAGGATCCTGGAGGGGGTTAGCAGAGGAACCCGACCTCTCTCCTTCTCCCCTGCTTGTCCTGGGGCCTCCCACTGCAGCAAGCAACAGGCAGCAGCTTTTAAACTGTGAAATACTTGCCAAAGCGCACCAGCTCGGACAGCTGCTGGCTTGGCCTCCGCTTTGCTTCCAGCCGAGAGGAGCAGCGGGGAGGGAGCAAGAGGCACGTCGAGGAGCGCAGAGCCCCGAGCGCGGCGGAGGACCAGCCTCGCCCGGCCGCCCTCGCCCTGCAGCTGACGTAATGCCGAGCTGGAGGCGGGGGACAGGTTTGGCAGCAAGGGCTGCCGGATGTCTTGTACGGTTGGGATTTCCTCTGCTCTCTCACTTGCTGGGGACTCCTGCAAGCTGCCACGCAACCGCCCAGCTTCGGGTTTTGCTGCAGTCTCTGCAAAGTGGCCAGCTGGGCAACTGGGGTGCCCGGTCCTGCCCTTGCCTTGCAAACCCTGCCGGGAGCCCATGAGCCTGACTGCCAGGTGCACAGGCTGCAAGGGCAAGAGAGTAAATGCCTTTGCCTTGTGTCTTCTCACTTAACATCCGGTGATACGAGTACGGCTTATCATCTCTTTACAAAATTGTCCACTCCAGATGCACTCTCGGAAGCCTATAAATCCAGAGCAGTGACACCGGCTGGGGCCGATGCCTGCGGGGTTCAGCGTCCAACAGCCAAACTTGCATTTTTTGCAGCACTGTCTTACTACACCGAGACCTCGGTCCCGAGGGCAACGCTTGGCTGGAGCCCACGGCCGTGGAGGTGAATCAAGCTTGCGCTCCCCACGGGCAGCATCTGACTGGAGCAAGATGTGATGGGTGCAGGCTCTGGGATGGAGCTGCTCTGCTCCAGCTGCTCCCAGGCACCCTCGCCCCGCGTCCCTGCCACGCTGCCCAGATGCCTGGGTCCCTCCCGTGCCCAGTGTCCGGCGAGTAGCAGGCGTGGGGCTCCCACTGGCCTCCCAGTGCCCACTGGAGGGTGCTCTCTGCCAAGGTTTGGGCCATAGATGCTTCCGAGCGGCCCTTGGTGCAGCAGCTTGCACCAGGTGAGAAAAAAATAAGGTGGAGGTCGGAGCGGTTTTGCTGGGATCTGCAGGTAAAGTCCCTTCCCCGGCGAGGAGGCAGTGCTGGAGCCCAGCGGGCACAGCGCAGGACCCCCGCCGGAGCCGCGCTCTCCCCAGCCAGCTCCTGCCTCTCGTTTGCCGCCCACCCCCCGGTTTGATTTGCCCTCCCAGGCCTTTGCTGTGGGGCCGTGGCTTCGTGGAGCGGCAGCCGAGGGAGCACGGCTGCTCCATGTGCCCGAGCTGGGGGTAAACACCTCCAGCCCACGCTGCGCGGCTGTGCCGCTCACCGTGGCCGTGGGGCACGCTGCCTTGGAGCCTGCGGGGCTGCGGCTCCCAAACCGTCTCTTAGGGTCCCTCTGGGAAGTCCCTTTCCCACTCCTGCTCCATAATCCAGCAGTTTCTGCAGCCTCCCTGCTCCGTCTGCGCCTCCTCCCGGGACTCTCCAACTATTCCATGCAATTTTATCGAGCAGCTCCCAGCACGGGCACACGGGCTGCAGGGGCCGTAGGTCTGGTCAGACACGGTCCCGCAGCACAGGACACCGAGGGCAGGACAGGGAACAGCGCCTGGGGTCAGACTTTTCTTCCACGCAATCCCCTTTATTTCCGGAGTTACACACAAGGTCTCCAGAACTTCATCTGAGTAGCACGAAATACCCCCACCCAGGCAAACGGACCATAGCTACTGCCTCCTCCCTGTCCCTATCCTCCCACTAAAAATTAATTGGCAGACCAGATACTCCAAGAGCATCTCCTACAACCAGGTCTTCTCACCGATCCCATTCGCTACCAAAATCGGATACAGCATCCCCCGTTCTTAGCTCACACATGGTTCTAACGGTTATAGCAGCTCTTTTTTCTCTTTAAATTAGCTCACTTCTGCCCTGGTAGGGACCGCTGCACGCTTTGGAGCTGGGCTTTGCACCCGCTGAAACCTGTGTGCTGCGCAAGTTTGTTTGTTGAAGCGGATATTCGGCTACAAACTCATCAGCCGGTTCCCTGGCTTAGGTTTCTCTGAGGTGCTTATGGGTTTTTCTGGATTCAATTAACTTCCCTCTGTGTCATCTGTGAACCGGGCTCTGCTTTCCAGCTCTTTTCTCCTTCCCAGATCTCTGCAGAAAACATTAACGTACGCAGCGCTGAGATCCATGGCGGTAGCGTTCACAAAAAATTGAAGATTAAGTCCCCTTAGTTTTCTGTCGGAGCCATTTTTTTCCCATAATGGTATTCTTCTCCTGCCCTCTTGCCTGTCTTCAGTGCTGCACTTTGCTCAGACCTCTGGCTAGCCCAAATAAGCCGTACCTCCTGTTGGAAGTAGGAGCAGTATCGGGGATGTTTTGGAGAGACTGATACATTTTCCTTCACGGAATCCATGTCATCCCATCTGTGCTCTGTTAGCCTATTTTTAATCACAATTCTAAAACATTTTCCAGGAACAAATACAAAGCTTACTGGCCTGTAATTCCTCCAACCCCTAGCGACGTTTGAGGTCCAGGTACATGATTTGCTGCCAGGTAGAGCAGGGGCTGCATTAAGAGGTTGCATATTTTTGAAAGCAGATCAACAATTAAAGTCTCCCCCTTTTTTATCACACTGTTAGGCCTTGTTGAGTCACCGTTGTGCACCTAATTGGTTTTCTTGAGCTAGAGGCTGGTCATATTCCCCTGCTAACTCCAGCTCCTGACAGCCTGCGTGCTGAATCCTGCAGACGCCCCATGCGAGTGTGCGTGCACACTCTTGGCATCCTGTCCTTCCTGCTTGGAAGGGTACGTTGGGATGAAGGGTTGCGCTTAAGCGAAGAAGTAATGTGGATTTCATAGGTTGTTCTGAGTACAGCTTGTTGTACTCCCTCCAGATTTCCTTCGACCCCGAGACCAGCACGTGCTGGTGCTCGGTTTGCAGCGAGCTCCCCGAGCCAGCCCGCGAACCTTGGCTGATGCAGGACACCGACAAAGCAGGGGTGCAAGGGGGGGTCCGTGGTGGGGTCTCTTGGGGGTTTCTTCCCACGGAGGAGGCGTCTCTGCCGCACTCACGTGTAAAGTGCCCCAGTGCTGGGGGACAAGCTTGTGCAACGCTGCCCATGGCCGGGCCCTGCGGGACCCTGGGGGCTCAGGGCGGGAGGGGGCTCTGCATCGCTGGCGCACCGGTGCCACCAGCCTCTGTGCAAAGGGACAGCAGAGCACCAGGCTGTACCCCGGGGTGCAAGGCAAGGGCAATGCTTTCAACTCTTTTCTGTGCTGTGGCCACTCTTTTGAGGCAGAGGAAGCAATCTCTCTCTTTCCCGGGGCTTTTAACGGCTCAGGCCCCTGCGTTGGGCTATTTTGTACCTGTTACACGGACAGCCCCCATGGCATCCGTCTTGTCCTGTTCCCAACAGAAACGGGATGGTTGTGTGGCTCCAACAGGGATGCAAGGAACTTCTCCCACCTATCCGAACAAGGAGGCATGAGGTTGCCCTTAAGAAAGCAAATCATCCTGTGCAACGTTCAGCTGCGCCTGGGAAATGTCCCATTATTCAGATGATCTCTCCCAGTATCAAAATGTTAATTAAAAACTTTGCGAAGCTCAACTATATTTCCTCCCCTGTATTTTGCAGCATGTTGCTATTTAATCTTTGGGGACGCAGAACTCATTATTTGATGTGCTGGCAATGATGAGTAAGTGCTTAAATAAACTAGCGCAAAATAATAATTGTCTGACAAAACCCACAGGCGAAATTCAATCTACAGGGCAAAGAAACATGGTTCTTCTAACAGATACACTGTAGGTATTTGTGTCGGTATGGAAATGACACTGATACTGCGTGAATACCCGTGATTTTTGAATGAGTCCTAATATATGGGTCACCTGGGCAGAGTCTTTGCGGATGTGTCTTGCTGGCGTACTCGGAATTACTTATCCTTTTCTTTTGCTGAAACAGAGGGCTCCAGGCATGCTGACAGTGCATGGCATTCTCCACAGTGACATTTTTGTTTGTTTTCTATTTCATCCTTAAGGTAACGTACTCTCGCAAATGAAATGAGATTTTTTTCTGAGCCAATAGATTTTGTAAGATTTCTGCCAGTTTAAAAGCCAGGGGCTAATGTAGCCCTGCGGCGGGTGGTGGCTCGGCAGCGGCACGGGAGGATGCGCAACCGCGGGCCCCAGGAGAACCGGAGCGGGTCCATACCCGTGACGGGGGGGTGCGCATCGGTGTCCCGCGTGTGTCACTCGGCACGTGAAAACAATGTGCCTGCTGAGCCCAGGTGTGCCACTCGCTGCCCGAGAACCGAAAAAAGTCCAGCAGAGGGGTAACTAGAGGGAGGGAATTAGATCCCCAGGTTAAATGATAACCAGCGCCCTGGGGAAGCTTTAGCGTTTAGACCGGGTGCTGTTAAAGCTCATGAGGACACAGCTGGGAACAGGTTATTCAACATCCATCTGCTGCAGGAGTCTCACCATTTCTGGTGACTCCCTGTCTACCCGTCACCTTCAGGAGCGGAGGTGAAAGTGGTTGGACTCTGGCTCGGGTCCTCTGTGGTCCACCGGCTGGAGATGTTCCCTGTTACGCGTGCGACTGCAGCGAAGCGTTGCTAAACAAGCTTGGTCTGAAACGGGGTATGTCTCGACCAAAGAGCTCCTGGACAGGATGGTCAGTCACTGCCTGAGGGATGTTGACCGTCTGCAAGCGTCCTCGTGGAGGTATCGCCAGGTCGGTCAGGGGACACTCCCGGAGACTCACGTTATTTGTGTGGGGGATGCTTTGCATACGCCGCCTCAACATCCAACGGGTCGAAGTTTGACCCATTCCCTTGCCCACAGCCACCTGCTTTAGTTATGGGGTGTCTTTTCCCCAGAAGAAAAGTTATAAGGTTTCCGTGAGTTCGTATAACGAGGTTATAGAGGGTTGTATAGACATCTGCACGTGTGCCGTGTCCCGGCGGCTGCCTGGAGTTTGCAGCATGAGCAGCCCGCTGAGGTTCAGCAGTGCTGCGGGACAGGACGGTCCGTCTCGGCCTCTCAGAGCCAGCCCTGCCAATCCGGCAGCCAGATCCGTCACAGGGCCTGGCAGGGGTGACGTGGCTGGCTGAGGACGTCACAGGGGACGTCTCCTGGCTGCTTGGCTTTGGTGCTCACCGATGCCTTTGCCGCCACTGGAACCGCACTGTCAGTGAAACTTGGGATGTTTTCCTGACTGACCCATGGGCGACACTGGAGAACATCTGAGCATCACGGTCCCACAAACCTAACGAATATTACAATAACTTACCCTTACCTGGGCTCTCAACTCCGACTCAAAAGCCAACCACACTTGAAACTAAATTCAGCTCCATTTTCCTAACCCCTAAAGTAACCTGAACACGAACCATGACCCAACAGCCCCTGCCTTCCTGGTACTCAGCTTTTAACTGAGCAGCCAGCACCTCTGCCTGCAGCCTGTTCCTGGAGCTTAACCCCACGTCCCAACCCAACTTCTAATCTGCTCTGCTCTTGTCCCGTAGTACTGTTGGTAATTTTCTGGTGCAGGCTTTGGAGACTGTGTGCGTGAAAGCTCCTGCTCTAAAAGCTTCAGGATTTTGCCACTCTGCAAAATTATATGTGGCTGCAAAAGCAGCAGGGACAACGGCCACCACTTTTCAGGGGGCTGTGTTCCCCGTGGAGGAACCCCTCATCTCTTTCAGAGGCAGCATCTGAGCCATCCTCCTTGCAGGGAGCACAATGTCACAAGGATGTGTCCTCACCTGCAGGATTACTGCAGTCCCTTGACATGTGGGAGCCAAACGTGCCGATGCCTTTGAGCAATGCCAGGCAGAATCGGGGGGTACACGTGTTGAAATCCTCCCCGTCCTACCCAGGGTTTGGCAGGGGTCCTTGCACCCCAGCCTGCCTCAACGGCTCATTCTCTTCCATTAGCATGCGGTGGCGAGAGGAGTGTCACTCGGGGTGATCCATCACTGCCACTTCCCACTACAATAATAAATGTCTCCCACTTCCTAATCTGTTCTCCTGGTTCTGCCAGCCGCAGCCGTGCTCCCCACACGTATTAAATGCGTGATGAACATTGTCATTACTGTCCGTGTCATTCACTAAGTGACTCTCAACAAGCTAAATAAATGCTGGTTAGAACTTCTCCCCGTAACGATGCACCGCTGAGTGCTAGGAAAACGCGCTCTCCTTTGCTGCCCAGCTCCTCTCCTGGAGTCCTGCTGCCTGCGAAGAGGCCAGGAGCCGGAGGTGGGCGTCTGCATGCAGTTTGCACACTTGTTGCCCTCTTCCCCAAACCGGTGCCGTACTGGGAGCGCAGCGGCACGGGGCTCTCGAGTCTCCTCCAGCAGCCGAGTCCTGTGCTGAGCCTTGCCCGAAAAAGCTCCCCCGGGCTTCAGACCCATCACAGAGGCGAAAGCTCATCTTCCTGCTTCTGTCTCCCAGGCCCCTTCGCTATCTATCTATCTGGTGTCAAAAATCTTCCTTTGCCATCCTCCCAAGCAGCAGAGCCCAGCAGTGGATCAGACAAGCTGTTCTGTCGCTAACGCAAGTGTTGATAAGGTCACATATGGCTGCTTGTGCATCAGCTGTTTTATCCATGAGCTCTGGGCCCTGGGCCACGAGCGAGAGCCAAGCCGGTGAGAGCATGTATAAGCTGTCGTTGGCCTGCGTTTTCTGGAGCGGCAGCAGAATCAGACAGAAAACAAAGATACGGAGAGCTTTTGCACCGGGGCACCCCGCGTCTGACTCGATGCCGGCAAGGCTCCCCGTGGGAAACGTCTGTGCAAGGCGAAGGAAGCCTGGCAGCTCCCCTGCCCTGCCTGCTGTCACACCGCGGGAGCCCCGGCACCGGGGAGGTTACATCGGCCACGCTGAGAGGGTTAGGATTTCAGCTGCGTCAGAGTTTCAGTAGCAGCTGCGGTTTCCCTGAGCTGTGCCATAGCAAGCTGTGAGATGGGGAAGTTTGCAGAGGAAGCGTGTGGCAGCGCTTGGGGTCCACCAATAATTTATATGTTGCAGTGAATAAAGGTTGATGAGGGATCTGGAAAGAGCGAGATGCAAGTGAATGCTCTCATCAGCCGGGCTGGAAGCTGGACGCATCCAGAATCAGCCTGAACACGTCAGGGCTTGCCAGGGAACCGGGGCAAAGGGGTTTCTGAAACCCTGGCTGAGACGGAGAAGTCAGAGAAAACCTTTAAAAATGAAGCAAAAAGGAAACAGTGGCCAAAGCAAACGGCTGGCGCTCGAGGAGCCTGGGTGCAAACTGGGAAGCGCCAGATCTGGAGCCCCCTCTCTTGAGGGACCACTAGTGGTGGTGGTCCTGGTGCGTCCACCCGGGAGGGATGCACAAGTGGGAAACTGAGGCACATTGGGTGCCAGGCCTCTTATTAATAAAGAGACACTCGATGCCTCAGCAGAAAGCCAGCGACACACGTCAGGACTGGCCAGCCGCTGCATCGTGGTGCAGCATGCACCACGCGTGATTTGCATGCTGCAAACAGCAGCCGGGGAGGAGGGGACGAGATGCGGTGGCAGTTCAACTAATGCCTCGTTTGGGAAGATGAGTGTTTAAAAAATGATCTGCTGATCAAGATTGCTGGTTACTCCACACTACTTGACGGGTTTGAAAGTGAGCTTTTTTATGGGTACGCCTCACTGGCTGGAACAGCCAATTCAGTGTTTCATTAATACATACATCACGTTTCTTTTTTCCCCTTGGAGGGGGCAGAAGGAGAAAGGGATTCAGAGAGGGCTGTGAGTTTGATCCAAAACTACTGAGCTGTGGCCAGCAACCTGCAGGCAGCTTTCCCTCAAATCTTGGGCCAGCTAGAGTCCCGTCTGGCAGAGCTCAAGCCATTCAAACCTCAGTAGAGAACAAGAAAACACAGCTCGAGACACCCAAGACCATAACCCCAGCTGCTGTGAGCAGTAATCCCGCATGCCCACACCACCCAAGGGGTCCTGCCTGCACCATCATGGCACAGGGCGATTTGCAGATCAGAGCCTAACGGTCGCGGCCAGGGTAGACGCTGTGCTCAGGTCAGCTGCTCTCCCCGACATGGAGGTGCTACCCAGCACCACCTTTTTACCTGTCCTTTGCCACAGGGACCTGGCATGTCCCATCTCCCCGCAGGTGGGCCACCAGGAGAGAAGATGCTGCGCACTGCTGCTGTCCCAGCTGTCCCAGCCCTGTCCCCAATCTCCAGAGGTGCACATGCAGCCCCGGGGTCAGGCATGTCTCGGTGACGTCAGGGAGACACAGGATGCCTCAAACGTCCATGTATCACAGGCGTAGCTTCCCCATAGATCCTTCCAGCCCTACTTTGCTCAAGCTGGCTCCTAATGCAGTGTTTGCATGTGCGATCTTGCCTCTTCCAGGCAGAGGGCATTGAGATTGCTTTTGGCTGTATCTTGCCCTGATTTTCAGAGATTTAACTGTGGCCAGTTCCTGGTTTGCAAAGCTGTGGGTTTTGCTGAACCTCCCATCCTAAAAGGACTCAAGACACCACCAGCATCCTGGATTTCTCCCCTACAGTCCTGTGACACAAAAGGCGACACTTTCTCTCCCCTGTGGTGTCCTTTTAATTTGTGAGCAGAGGGAAATGGTTCTGGGAGGCAGGGGCCCCGCGCTCCAGCCCGGCTGTACCACCAGGCTCCACACACCCCTCATGCCCAGGACATGGGTGCAGCAGCCCAAAAACGTCAGCCCGGGGGTGGCTGGGACATGGGACATGCAGCAGCCAGGGCTTCTGCTGGGAACTGGGGTGGGACCAGGGATCAGGGCCCTTGGGGCAGGACCTCACTCCCATGTAGCTCATTAAAGAGAAACACGGGACAATGTCCAACCTTCCCTGCAGTGGAGATGCTCGTCCTTGCGCCAGCCACCCTGGGCTCCCTGGAGAGGTGTAGGCACCTCCAGGACCTGATCTGCTTGGCCTCCTTCAAAGAGGAGAAGAAGCACCAAGTGTCACTGACCCTAAAGGGCATTTGGAGGATGGAGCCGAGGACGCCTGCACATGAGGGCACAGCGGGTCCTGCACCTCAAGACCCTGGTTTTGGCTAGTCAACATGAAGTCACGATTCTCCCATGGCCATGGGAGTGCTGCTCTGGGCTGGGCAGGCGCCGGCTGTGGCATCGGTGTCCGAGCACCTTGCAGCAGTGCCCGGACATGCAGAGGCAGTGTGGGGACCGTGCTGAGCTGCCTCTGGGCGGCAGCACCTCCTCCAAGTGGGAAAACATCCCACCAAGCCCCATGGAGCACAGGCCACATGGAGCAGGAGGAGCCCACGCAGATGGGGCGGACCTGTGGCTCATCCCAACACGGGCGGGATCTGCGTCCGTCGGCTCTTGGCCAGCTCTGCCCCAGCTGGACTCAGACCAACGCAGAGAAAAGGTCATCTTACGGAGCTGGTGAGGGGTGCAGGGCAAAGTCCCTCTCTGCCAGAGCATGACTTTACATTTATATTCAGTGGCTTTAGTCCTCTTCTAATCAAAACTTCTAATGTATTGATGTGACTGTGAATGGCTGAGCAGCAGCTATATACAGTGCAGCAATATATTTAATTAAATATGGGCTAGTTTATATGCAACCTATATTTTAAAGACATACTAAATTACCAACGTATTTTTGCCTGGCTTTATATAAATATTTATAGGGCCCGGGGGGTGACTACCTCTCCTGGAAATAAATAGTGTTACTTTTTGATATTGAAATACATACTTCTAGAACAGAAACGAATTATTTATTCTCCTCATGTGAGATGAGGCTACAGAAGGGGAGCGTTTGCCTCTGATCTCGATCCTCGGTTGCTCTGCAGAGCTCCTCTGGACGGGCGTCCCCATCACCTCTGTCCCGGCCCGGTGGCTGGGTGTGATGGTGACAATTTTCGGGGCCTGTCCTCTGGGTGTCACTGTGCAATCACTCTAGAAATGCTGAGCATCACTGCTTGGGAAGGGATTTGGCCCAAAAGAGGAAAGGAAAATATTTCTCATCCTCTGCAACGACCCCAGCCCTGCTGATGGCCAAGCACTCCAGCTTGTTTTGGGCTCTCTTCCCCCTTGGCCCGCTCGCTCCTGCCTGTTCTCCTCCAGCTGCAGTGCTCGCCTCCCTCCTGCCAAAATCCTGGAGCCCCTTCAGGCTCTCCCCTCCTCCCTCTGGCTCGGGCTCCCTCTCCTCCTGGGAGGGCAGCCAGCATGCTTCCCGGGGACGCTCACCCCATGGGAGACCTGGCCTGGGGTCCCCTCCAGCGACGAGGGGCGGCTGCCAGGAACAGCTGGTGCCCCATGGTCATGGCTCCGTGGGTGGAGGGCCCGGAGCTGGGAAGCCCAGGCTCCGGCTGGCTCTCCCCAGAGATGCCCCTTGCCGGCAGCCTGGCGTACTGGTGGCTTGGGGGAGGCTGACCTCGGTTTAAGACCCATGCTAATTTTGAAGAGGGGCAATACAGCAGCAGGCTGGGGCTAGCGCAAGGTTAGAGGAGCCCCCCACTCCAGTCGTTCACATTTTACCAACGGGAGGTAATCTTATCTGAGAGCCTCCTAAAGGACTGACGAGTCCCGGTAATTCATGTCGCAGGGGATGGGAGTCCTGTTTGAGGAACTACACAGCGCCAGCCGGTAAGCCTGATCCGTCCCCCACCAGTGGAAAGCTCTGTATCAACGACTTAACGGGCATTAGGTGAAGCTTTTTATTGGCTTTGGGGCAGGAGTCATTCAGCGAGGGACTCTGCAAGGGGGATCCACCCAGCAAGGAGTTTGTGCTTTGCTGGGTCAGGTGCAAGGCTAGGGAGACCCATGCCCCAGCCTTGGGCATGCCAAGCCAGGTCATGGCTGCACGCTCTGGTTGCTTCACTCCTCCTCCTGTGGCTGCTGGAGTGTGTGCTGTGGGCAAAACGTCCCCGGCAACGGGAGGGAGAACTGGGCGATGGAGGGATGGGGAGGGAGCACCAGCCGGGGCATCCCCTGCTCTGGGTCCTGCAGCCTGCCCTGTCCATCTGCTCAGCGGCGCTCGGTGTGACCTGAAAGGCTCCAGGAACAACATCCCTAACGATTTGTTAACTTCTGCCCTGGTTGTTAGGAGTGGAGAAAGGCCGTATCAGTATCTCATCCTGGCTGTGCCGCGAGCAGAGTCAACAGGTATCCTGCGAGCAGAGGTCACCGAGGAGCCCTGCACAGTTGCTGCCGCCAGCCAGAAACGTTCTTACAAGACAGGGTTCCGCCTCCCAAACAGCACACAGGGAGGGAAGTGCTCCCGGGAACGGCTCCGTCTCCAGACCGGAGGAAACCATCCTCCGGGAGCACTTCCCTGCTCCTCCTGCCCCAAGCTGAAGGGACGTGAGGAGCCCCAGGACACCCCTCAGCTTCCAGGGCACGTAGCTCCAACAGGCCTCTCGTACAGCCTCCTTCAGAGAGCTTTCCTCTCTTCCAGATCAAAATGGAAAGACTGAAAATCCTCTGTGGAACAGGACTGCCATTCTCTGTCCATCCCCAGCGTTGTGGTCGCAGGGTAACCACGGGGTCTCTCTGTCCGTCTGCACCATCCAGCAACTCCGTCCTCGGAGTTCCTCCACGCTCCTTCAGCTAGGCCAGTAACACATGTCTTGCTGCTGTCGATGTTCATTTTTGAAGTACAGATAGGTAGGAGAGAGTGACTATTCCAGGATAAAATGCCCTTCGTTGGAGCGTGCAATGCTCCCAAATAAACGATGAGCCATAACTAAGGGAAGGGAAGACAGAAGAGCAATGTCTGCCTCCAGCGTCAGAGATCGCTTCTCCCCAGCTGCTGGCAGTTGCCTCTTGGTCAATAGCCATTGGAAAATTTGGCTTTAGGGAACGACTTGATGTAGGAGGCGCTTGATTCTCACAAGTTCAGGAAAGAGGAGCATTCGTGAATTCGGCTGAACCGGCACCGTGGTGTGTTCACGCTTCGCTCAGCTGGGGAGACCGGGTCGCCCGTGCACAGAGCCCTCTGGGACTGGGACCAAACCTGCAACACTGCCCAGCAGCTCATCTGTATTCCTTGAGGCTTTCTTGGAGCTGAAAGAGCACGACCCAATCCTGTCCTAACGAACCAATTTGAATGACTCCTGGGTGGGATTTGGGAGCCTCTAATTTTCAGTGACCAGAGGTAGGATCAAGAGTTTGGAGCTATGGTGGGGAAAGCCCTTCTCCGTTGGGCTCTTGGGGTGCATGCCAGCCCTGGTATAACTCCCTGGCGCAGGTGGAGAACTCAGACCAGGAAGAGAAGCCTTTTTTCATGCCTTCATTTGGAATGAGTTGGTGTCTCATGGCCAGGACACGTGCAGCTTTCAGCTCTAGCAGAGGAGAGTGCCGAGGACAGGCTGCATCAGAAGGACTAAGACCTCTACACCCACCGTCCAGCCTGGGATGGCTGGGGAGGGAGGTCTGGAGGCACAGCACCTCCCTCACGGGGTTTCAGCGGTTTTCCCTGCCCTATTTCACAGATACCTGCACGCTGGCAGCCCCGGGGCAGCTCCACCACTGACACAGCTGCCAGGGCAAGCGCTGGAGCACCTCCTCCCTGACGAGCCCACGCACGCTCTGCAGGTATAATGGCCCTCTCCATCTCTGGCTGGCCCCCCTTTCTATTCCATGCACTGAGATAATTACAGCACGCCTGCGCTCCCTGGGCAGCCCAGCAGCCTTAGGACTTGTGTGTGGGCAGCTGCGGAGAGCTGTTTTCTGCAGGGAACAGAGGTTTCAATTGCCACTCCGTCGTTGGCTCTGCAGACCCAATTACGGTGCCAGCGAGACAGGCAGGAGGACTGGCAGCCCTCGTGCCTCCAGTCCCCGAGGTGTCCTCTCTCACCAGCTCCGAGTCCTGCCACAGCCATCCAGCCCTTTCCTCCCCTGCACAGGTCCTTACCACCGCTGAAGCAGGACAGGATCTAATTAGGGTCTCCTGGGGAGGGGAGGAGGAGACTCATCGAATGGAAAAGCCCCGGCAGCAGATGACAACCTCGGCCGGTGGAGATGCCTGTTTATATTGTGCCTGTTACATTGGCTGTATGTTAGCAGCAAAATCCACGTGGAGAACCCTTGGCTCTGGGGAGGAAGGATGTCGGGGCTGCTGAACCCTGCAGCTATGGGGCGAGAGGTGGGTGATGCTGGGCAGCCTGGGCCGTGCACACAAGGAGCTCAGCCACAGAACGTGGAGGAGCGTGGGGAGGAGGAGATCCCACTTCCAACCCGGAGGAGGGCCCAGGGTCTCTGTGGAGCAAGCACTTGTGCTTGGTCTAATCCATAGCTTCTGCTGCTGTTGTGGCTACGGGGGGAACCTCTCCTGGCATCGCCTCTGTGCAGGGAATTGCCCTTCCCCAGCATGCCCCGGCCCATCCTGATTGCTGTTCCTGGGGGCTGTCTGTCGCTGCCGAGGAGTGCTGGGGTTTCCATCTGGGACGCGGGGCTGCTGACCCTGGGGTGTGGAGAGCCAAACCTTTTGTCTCATTGTCATGAAAATGGGTGTGTTTTGCTGCTCTTTGCTTTGGCTGTACAGGGTTTTGTCTTGAAACGTTTGATCTTTTGTCGGTGATGCTGTTAGGAGGCACAAATAGCACTGCAGAGGGAGGGGGAAAGGGAATCAGACTTCCATAACACAGGTGCGCCTGAAGGCACGGGATATCTCAGTCCTCAGTCGGCTTCCGCCAGGTTCAAAGAACAAACACGATCAGCCCAGCTGAGCACACTCTTTGTAGTCTACTGCAAACGCTTGCCCTGCCTGCAGACAAGAGCTGGGAGATAGGTGGTCAAACAGACTGGCTTTGGGGAGCAAAACCAGAGCAAATGTATTTGCCAGAGTTTCTCTCAAATCACGCAGTCCCTTTCCTGGGAACCCAGTGGTCACGTCAGCCTGGCGAGAGGACTTTTGTTTTGTTTTTGCTGGGTCTGCTGTCACCGACGATGCCCGTGGCCTAGTGGTTGCCATCTCCAGCCGTCCAGGAGGAGAGAGGCTGGTGCCCACCAGCCTCTCCTGGGCAGCTCGGGTCTGCCGCAGTGTGCGCCCTCCCCTGGGGTGCAAGGCTGTCGCTCAGCAGTGCCGTGCCCTGCCGTGCCAGCTCAGGCTTGCTCTGTGCACGTCCCCGTGCTCGGGACCGCATCCCTTCATCTCTGCACGTCCTTTGTATTCCGTCATGCAGGAGAACGATGGCCATGCCCTGGCCAGGGCACACCCAGAGTTAGGGTCCCTGTGACTCATTAGGGGTGGAGGGGACAGCAGGGTGACCAAACCTGCAGAACACCTCTTGGCCGCAGAGGCATTTTCTGTTTAGCAGAGAGGTAAATAAGGCCGGTGCAGGAGCTTGGGGCTTCTCTGCCCCCGGGAAGGAGGCTGCACTGGGCTGTTGGCCGGAAAGCGGGAGCTGATGGTTTGCTGGTGCGAAGGGGTCCTGGCGCATAGGGCTGCGGACGCTTCCTCATCCTCGGCATGGCTGAGGTCAAGGCCGGTTGTGAGACAGGAACGGTTGGTCCAGCCCCTCCGGGCAGTGCCTGCTGCTGCGTGTGATGCTTGCGGTAAGGTCGGAGGGGAGCACAGGTTCTGTTCCTCCGTCTTTATGTGCCGCTCTCCGTACACACACACACATTTGCTTCTGAACAAAAGGAGCAACTGGGAAAATCGGAACCCGGTGCGGAGCCACCCACGGGGTTAAGGAGGATTTGTTTCTCGCTCCAGGACAGAAAGTCCCTGTCCCTCCAGGCACGGTGGGAACAACGTTAGGGGCAGCACCACCAAATTCCCAGCCTGGTCCTTGCCTCACCCGCACCCCATCCAAACCTTTGTCACAAATATCGGCGCGGATGAGAGAAGCCAGCCCAGGAGCTGCTCTGACGCAGTGTGCTCACAGCGTTGCCCCGTCAGTGCCTGGGCAATGCCCCAGCGACCTCCCCCCCAGAGAAACACAGTTTCTCGCCTCGCGCCTTCCCTGGGACCACTGAGCCTGCGAGGAGGGGAGGGGGGCGTGTGGGGTGGGACGGGCAGGGGGGGAGAGTGGGGCGAGGGGGCCCTGGCAGCACAGCACCGCTGGGGACGGCTGCAAAGAGCAGGTGAGAGCGCAGGAGGACAGGCTTTGAAGAGCTGCTGTAACTCCTGAAGGTCACAGAGCTGGGGTGGAAAGCAAACCTAGAGGAAGGACCCGCTGGGAGGAGGCAGGGCAGGGGCAGGTTTATTTATGATCACCTTTCATTTTTGTTCTGACACACTCTTGCTGCTGCTGAGGTTCCCATACTTTCAAAAAGCAACTTGTTCCAGTTTCTCTTCAGGTAAAACTTCGCTTCTGAGTTTAAAAGCTCTTTTTGGAGGAGCTCATTATATAGAAAACATCCAGGCAAATCCACCTCAAGCCTCTTGCTGCTCAGGACCCTTCTTCCCTTTACAGATACAAAACCCCTGACCACAGCAGGCTGCTGGCACTCGCAGCCTCTGCCCACCCTCCGGGCCACGTACAGCATACCACATCCTGCCGCCTTCCCACTCCCCTCTCTCCTCGTGTTCATCTTCTGCCTGAAATCAGCAGCTCGTTGGGGAAAGAGTTGTTTTTTCAGGCTGTGTTTGTGCAGCACCGTAGCAATGACGAGGACGGTGGGCACTGTGGGCTCCAGCTCTTGGTGGCTTGTTTTTTGCAGTGGAGTCAGCCCTTCCATAGTGTCTCTTGCCCTCATGGTCATAACGAGAAGGCTTTAAACGTAACGTGTGCTAAGTTACCCGGAAAACGCTTGCTAGAATTTGAGAAGTCACGGAGAAGGGGCTGTTCCCTGGAACTGGATGCCCTGCTCCGTGCAAGCAATTCAAAGGCGGTGGCCTGAGCCTGCAGACATCCTGGGACAGTCGCTATGAGATGGGAAGGAGTGCTGAGCATTAGCTCCAGGATGCTCCTCGCATCTGTGGGGACGCGTGCCCATAGCACCCTTCTCCAAGAAAGACCCTGACGTACTCTGCATGGCGCTGCCTGGGGAAGTGGCTACACTTGCACGGACTCGTTAGGGTCTTTTGGAAGGTGGCCGTGTCCTGGGTGAGCAGCATTCACCTCTGGAGAGCGGGGACCAGGGGGTAGGAGAGCTCTGTGGCCCCCACGGAGCTCTGCAGAGCAGAGGCAACGCCCTCAGCAGGGTGAGGAGCAAGTCCAGGAAGCAAAGTGCCCACAGCCCGCTGCGCTTCCCTGCTTTCCTGCCTTGCAGGGCGCAAGGACGGGCAAGTTCCCACGTTTCCTTTCTCCGAACTGCCCTGGCGAGGGTTTTCTGGGGTTTTTCTCGTGGCTCTGCTTGGACCCTGTTGGATGCTGGGGAGAGGAAGGGCCAAGATGTTCTGTGGCGGTAGAAAACTGTCAGGAAGGTTTTCCGAACAGCTGAGCCACGGGGTCAGCGCAGTATTTCACGCTGAGCACAGATATTTAATTACCAGGGCTGCAGGGCAGCTTGGCATTACTGTTTTTGCTGCACTGCAACTCAAATGGGTTCCTCCAAGTTAATGATCTCAGGTGGGGAATTTATCATGGTTGGTCACTGACGGCAGGACAGAGCTCTGAGAGGGACGTGCTCAACCCAGCATGGCCCTGTGAAATATTCAGCAGGCAAAGACAGCCTGGCACCCCGCGTGGCCTCCCAACTCTGCTGGCACTGGCTCTGTGCGGCGCTGACGCCAGCACGCTCTGTGCGTTGCGGTGCTGGCCGCCTAGCTGGCCTGCTCGTCTTCAGCTCTCCACATAGCGCTGGAATGACTGGCATCCTCCCTGAGGGTGGGTCCGACTCGTCTCAGCTCCTATAAGGAAGGCGAGGGCATCTCCAGTGGTGTTTGCAAGGTGCTTGGGGCTCCATAAAATGCTATTTGTCGAACATATATAAATTTATACATGTTCCTTTTCCGGGTTAAGTAAAGGTGGCCCGTCCACCTAGGTCAAATCGGTAATAATTGTCTTTTGGCAGGTTTGATGACGGGTCGTGATACTGAGTCCCATTACTTCCCTACGTACAGTCGCCCTCCTAATCGAGCTTTTGTCGCCGCCCACAAGAGGGGCCCCGCTCCTGCCCAAGATAGAAAAGAAACGTCTCGTTTATTAAAAGTTAGGTGTTTTTAATGACCGCTTCACCTCTCCAATCCCTAAAACAGGTTTGTGTGGCCACCGACGCGAACGCCACCCACGTCGGTCGGCCCATTTTGCCATAATAAAGTGAGGATGAGCAAAAATAAGATGTCTTCAGGCTTCTCCATCTTCATTCTCGGCGGGGTGAAGAGGAGGAAGTGCAGCTATCATCCGTGTGGAAATCCGAGCTTGGCAGTGCACACCCTCTCAGCAAATTCCCAGTGTCCCCGTCACAGTTTCCAAAGATCCCCTCGTCTGGAGTTTGGGCTGGCTCCAGACCTCATCACCGGCTGGCAACACAGTGGTCTAAAGCTCTGGTTTCTACCTGGCACCGTCAGTGATCACAGAAAGACAGCCTAGCCGGTGTGTGTGGAGGAGAGAGCGTGCCTTGACCGTGGTGAAATGGGCCTGGACCTGCTGCATCCAGTGCTCCAGACCCCAGAGCAACGTGGGGCAGATTAGTCCACGTGTGGCTGCTGCAACCTTGCCCCTTCCCAGGAGCATCGGGTGCTGGCCGTGGGGGAGGCAGAAGACAGATGGGTGCTTCCAAGCCAGGTCATCATTTCCGGGCTGTGGTTTCAGCAAGGATACGGATAAGCCCATGAAAACAGACTCCTTATCCTGAAACGGCCCTGAAGACACCCAAAGGGACAAGCAGACACCCCATAGGAAATCTTCCTTGCACGGGCTGGCAGCTCTGCCGGCTGTGCAGTGCTGCAGGAGCACGGCCGCTGGACGGGAACGGGCTGCGAAGGCACCCGTGTGCCTGGCATAGCTGGGCAGGGCTGGGGGTAGAGCGGGTAGAGGGAGTTTGTAAGCTCTGGGGGTGCTGACAGCATGTGCCGGTAAGCCTGCGTAGGGAGCCTGTGCCAGCCCCACATTTCAACTGCAGGGAAGCTGCCCCATGAGGAGCAGCAAAGCCTGGTGATACACAGCTGTGGAGGACCGCGAGAAGGGCAGGGTGGCCCGCTGCGACCACAGCCGACGCCGTCCCAGCACGGGCATCCCAATGTCTCACGGGATTTCAGAAGCCAGTAGCTGAGACTCCTCTTGGAGCGGAGAGGAGTGTGAGGGGAGCAAGGACCATGCCCTAGAGTGGTGAACGTCCTACGGAAGGATCGGCATGGTGTTATGTGTCCATAAGAAGTGGAGGAGCTATGAGGGGACAGTCAGAGACCTGGGACCGAGCTCTGCCCCAGACTCTGGGCAGCTCACCCCTGTCTTTCACCCCCACACTGTCTGTCTGGGTTCCTTGTGTTGCAGATTTGGGATGGGGAGCCATCCCACTTCTCCTGCATAGGTGGGCCCAGTCTTGGTGGGAACAGATAGGACCTACAGTGCCATAAAGAATGATCACAGCAGCTTTGGACTCCCCAGGGAGGTGACAAAAGTCAGCATAGGACAGTGGGAGGGAAATGGGGGAGGACCTTGCAGATTATTTCTGCCTGTCACCGCTGAACTGCTAGACTGGCTTCCAGCCCTGCCTTCCAGCTGGTCATCTGGACCAGACGAGCGCTCTTACAGCCCATGGGCAACTTCCCGACCTTGGTGCTGTGCTGGTGCACTTTTCCCACTGACAGCAGGCAGGCAGCAAGTGCAACGCTTCCACCTTCAACTATGGACCAACACCCCCAGGAGAGCTCCGAGACCCTCTGACGGGGTCAGGTGTGTGCCCGGGGCTGCAGAAACTGGGCATGGCCAGCGTCAGCCCTCAGTCTCCGCAGTGACAGATCCTGCAGGGAAGGAATGAGTCGTGTTGCTCAGACACTTCTGTGCAGCCGGTCAGGAGGGGTGGCAGACCCTCCAAACCCCCCTGCCTCTGCAGCAGGGTGAGAACAGGCAGAAGATGCTCACACTGAGCCCAGGGCTGTCGGCAGCAGCTCCTGTGGGAACGGACCAGCGGAGGCTGGCAAGGAAAGAAAGCAATGGCAGGGAACGGATGGAGCTGTGATTCCTTTTGTCGGGAAATCGATAAATCAGCGGGTCTTGCACTCCTTTTGGCATCTCATCCCACTGAGAAATCCAGCCGGGAGGTGGGCAGCACAGGGAGCCGGTGGCTCTGCAGCGAGACACCGACACAGCTCAGCCAGATAAAGTCAGAAGCCAGGAAACACTTAAAAATAGCAATCGGATGGCCTTCCCTGACACCATTAGCCGTCTTTCTCCCCAGAAGTGCAGATGAGGCCAGCCTGGACTCCAGCTGAAGGTCTGCTCTCACCCAGTGGGACCATTAGTAAGGAGGGGAGGGAGGAGGCACCGCGCCTTTGGGCAGAGATCCTGGCAGAGACGGGCCTGGGGCTCAGCTTTCCTTGCGAGCAGGCTCTCCCTGCGGCACCAGCCCCTGACCCTTGGGAGACCCGCTCTGGAGCCTGGCTTGGGAAATGCGAGCTTACGAGCCCAAGTCAGGGCCGCGGCTCTTCATCACAAGCAGGACCTCACGGGCTGGAGACCCTAACGGCACCTCATGTTTTCCTCTCCCTATTGCCTCACCTCTCTGACCCGGGGACAGCGCAAGGCAGCAGCTCTTTCTCCGTGGAGTCAGAGAGTGTCCGCACCAGCCCACCAGTGTAATTCAGTCACTGGTGGCAAAGGTATGGTGGAAGGTAGGGTGGAAATGCCTTCCATTTCCTTTTACAAGCAGATCCACCTGAGATGAAAGCTGATGTTTGTGATTTCTTCTTTTATCTCGCAGCAGTTGTATGTCTTTTATGGCCCAGCATTTTTGGCCATTTCAGACTCAAAATTCCTGGTGAAAACAAGCAGAAAATGCATTTGATGGTTTAACTCTTGATGGTTTAATTCTTGCTCCCCAGTTAGCATTAGCTGGTCTCAGTTTCAAAATTAGCAATTGTAATTGATACCTGAGCATGGGATAACTACTTCGGGATTGAGCTTCTGTCAGCCTTCATGACAGTTCATTCAGTCACAAGATGATTTATGCAAGCTCAGGGCTTCACAAGCACAATTTTCTGTTTCCCTGCCTATGAACTGCTTTTGTTGTATTCTCTTTGCCTCTTATTCTAACTCACAAATTGATGCTCATCTTCTGTCATTTATTTGTGTTAGCTTAGGACTGAGTGAACACAACATTCATTAAGGAGACGAACACGAACACGAGGCATGTGCGCACATACATCTGGAGCTGTGGCAGAAGGCAGAGAGAGTCCGCATCCCGCGGCTCACGCACACACGAGTAGACTCATAATTCTTTAATCGATCCTCCCTTCCACTTCACGGATCAGGTAGAAGCCCTGGCTGGATGGGGATGCGCAAAAAGCAGTTGGGTTTGCTCTTCTGCATGCAGCACGGGTGCTGCCGAGGGGGCTGGACCCCGGAGCGAGGCAGACAAGGTGCAGTGGGGCTGATGCGTGGGCTTGCTAATGAGCTGTGCCCTGGCAGACCAAAGGAGAGACGGTCAGGGAGAGCTGCCAGGATGGTGCCGGGGAGGAGGATGATGAAATGCAGGGGTGTGCCAGGCTGCTAGAGGAGGAGCAGAGGGACACTGGCGGGAGATGAGCGTGTCTTTCTCCAGGGCTCTCTGCAGGGCTGCTGCTGCAGTGGCCGGAGGAGATCAAAACCAATACCATGTCCGGGGTGGGACAAGCCACCTCAGGCATACGGGTCTCTGTTGGAGGCCAGAGCCGTCATGAGCAATGAGGTTTAGCTTTGCAGGTCTGTCATGCTGTGAAAGCTGCTGCATCCCCGCACACGGGTCAGCCACTGCAGCGGAGTGGCTTTTACCACTCAGGAGCGAGACCTCCGTAGCCACAACATTTCAGCTCCGTGCCCCAAAGCAGCCATGGGGCAAATGATGTATTAGGAAGAGGATAAAGAACAAAAGAGAAAACACCATCGTGCCGTAGCACCAGTCCACAGCCTGCACACCCCTGGGATGCTGGGGACACGGTCANTGGGATGACTGACAGTGCGGAGCAGCCTCCGTATGAGAAAGGAGTGAGGTGTGAGGGGCATGGCCTGGGTGGCTACACTTCTTTGGAAGAGGGCATCATCTGGCACTAATACAAGTTAAAACAACCAAGAGACACCACGCTCTTCACACAGCCCATGGTTAACCTGTGGAGCTCCTTACCATGGTTTGTCCTGTCTCCCATGGTATACTTGGCACACTTTGTCTTCCAGCTGCAAACTTGCCACGGACAGCTGTGTGGTGTGTCAGCTGTGGGGCTGGAGCACCAGCGAACCTCAGAGGCGGTCGGCCAGCATCTTGGAGAGCAGCAGGGATTGCCAGGCTCGCCTCCAGGCAGGCATCCAGCCTGCCGGTCAGGGCAGGAGGGCGGTTGGTGTCCTGCCCCAGATGTCCTCGGTTAGATGGTATGCGGTCTAGTAGGTTGGGAGGCTGGTGAGCACCTCAGCCCAGAGACTCTGCCCCATCCACCCTAGAAGACTAGAGCTGTGGTATGAAGCTTGGCTGGTGTGACTGCAGGACTTTCTACCAGCCAGCCCAGAGTTTCTGGCAGTACCTGCAGGGCAGTCCGTGATGCTGGCAGAAGAGCTGTTTTGCTGGCTTGTTTTGGGCTGTGAGGAGGTGCGGTCTGCTGGGTGGGGTGGGGTGGGGTGGTGTAAGCCTGGACGTGCTCAGCACCGCCCTGAGGAATGGGGTGTGGGGGCACGCTGCTCCCCGTGAGGGAAGGCTCGTGCCCCAGACGCAGCCCCCGTGCTCGAAGCTGCCTCGCCTGCCCAAGGCCGGGCACCCGCGGGCTGCAGCGTGTCCCATCTCCAGCTCCAGCCAGGGCGTGGAGACAGAGGCTGCCCCGCAAGGAGTCCGGTGTGGCTCAGCGAGCAGCAAAGAGGCACAGAGAAAGCGCTCACCGTCGTTAACACAAAGCCAAAAAGCAAATAAAAGGCCCTTCGTCCTTCTCCCCACGAAGTCTCTGTGTCTCCCCAGTGCAGGGGAAGTAATTATCCGTTTCTTCACGCCGGTGTGGAGGGTCCCCTTCCCTCCGTGCATGCCCAAACACTGTGTCTGCAGAGTTAATTGACATGCGCGGTGGATTTCTTCTTGCTATCCCCATTCTCTGAAAGGGCTCTGTGTTGTGGGGTTTTCTCCGTCTTTTTTTTTTTTTTTTTCCCTGGTGCCCACTTAATTAACCAAATAGGGGCAATTTTGCCTTTAGGGAAGGGATTATTCCCCAGGCGGTGAGCAGCACTCAGACATGCACGCAGAGGCAGTCCCCCCTTTCCAGGCTGTGCGGGGCCCCGAGCAGGCGGCTCCTGCTTCCCGTGCAGGGTTGGCCACCAGCGCTGTGGGACACGCTTCTGGGGACTCACGTCTCTGGCTGCCCGGCCCCACAGCTCTGGGCACTGAGATGCCTCTCTGCCCATGGGCTCCTCTTCAAAGCAAACACCACAGTGCCTGTGGGTCACATCCTCTCCAGTAAAAGGAGATTCAAGGTTACGAAAATGAAAGCTCTGTTCTCTCCCACCAGCCGTGGCTTTTAGCAGTTTACCCTGGGGAGTCTGAATTCCTGTGGTCCAAAGAGCAGGAGGTGGTTTCCCGGAGCAGCATCTCGTGCTGGCTGATGCAGGAGTGGCTCTGGCTGTGCCTCGTTTTAGCCCAGGTGGTAAATTGTGTGCCCAGCTCCTGGGCAGCGTGCACAGCCCTGGCTCGTGACGAGCGGCGCAGCGCTCGGCAAAGGGGCCGCGCCCTGTGTGGTACGGGATGCCTCCCCGCCGCGCCTCAGCGACAGGCACCCGTGGGCAGGGTGAGGGTGAGGGCTCAGCATTTAAAGCCCACTCCTGCACCGCTGGAGCCAGATGGAGTTTGCTGGAGAGAGGACTGAGTCCTGATGTCTCCCAGGGGACCGGAGCCCCACCTGGCTTCTCTCTCCGCTGCGCTGCATGAGTTTGAAGGCTGCAGACACAGCCGGGGGCTGCTCAGCCCGTGCCCAATCCAGCCCCCCACCCCCTGCAGGGACGCCTGGTCAGCGTCATCTCAGAGCAGCAACGGCTCCGCAGACCAAGGCCACGCAAATCCTTGCACCTCTGTCTAAGAGCCGTTTTGACAGCCCTAATGGTCTCTCAGTTTAGCCTTGAGCTCTTAAAAAACACCTCCTACATAGTGGTAATAACTAATTTGGCAGACGTTGTTGAATTAATACTATTGATGTCCCCTCCTGAAGGTCGGGCTGGTAATAAAGTCATACGATAGTATTTATGCTGATATTAAAATTAATTACCTGCCATTGTCATGTGTATTAATGATTTGATTGTGATGCTCTTTATAGCTGTAATGGAAGGCCGGTGACTGATATACCTCTATTCTTTGTGAATGTAATTAAAGAGGAAGCACTTTAAGGCGTTTATTGACAAATAACACTCGCCAGGATCTGAACCTCAGGTAGTATGTATGATCCACACTGTTTATCAAATGCCATATTCACAATTACGGGCTCCCACATGATTTACATCAGGTTGCTAGAGTGGGATGTGATCTCTAGGCACATTGCTGGGTGAGCAACAAGTGGGAGTTGCAACGGGAGACGCACAGCGACGCAGAGTCGAGCGCACCGTGGCTGAGGAGCACAGCGTCCGGCCGCACCTTCCTCTGGGCACCTTGGTCAGTAGGAGCTGAAAAAGTAAAAAGCTCCTGGCCGTGAGCGTTCTTCGAGCAAGTGCTGCACACGGTCGTTGCCAAGGCCCTCGTTGCACAGCAGCACTTTGAGCATCCGCCGTGGAGGCTCGCTGCTCTTCCCAGCGGTGCGCGGAGGGAAAGCCAGAGGGTGCGTGTCTGAGATTTTGGGGTGGCACAGGCTGCTGTGGGCAACAGTGACGCTGTTGGATCTGTGTGCTGACCCCCAATTTCTTACCCTTGCAAGCCTGCTTTGGATATCACAGGGCAACCCTCTCCCACTCTTAGACTCGGAGCTTGTTTGACTTTTGGATGCCCTTAGAGATACTAGCACAGTAAGAGCGGCCCTGTTAAAGGTGACAAGGGCCTCACCCCCCCGCTGTTTCCTGAGTGCACTGATACACACATTCTTTTAAATCCTGTGGCTGCAAGATGTCTCGACCTCTTAGGTTCGGAAACTGCAGCCTCAGAGCAAGAAAATGCCAAGCTGGCTCTCTGCTGATGCACTCCCTCCCCCAGCAGCCCCTCATCTCTCTGCTGTCCACCAGCCCACACTGGTGTTTAAGACGTTTCACAGTCTCCATATCCAAGGGGGACGTTTAAATTCAATGGATCTGTCCGGGAGAACTTCCCCCAGCTCTGAGCAGGAAGGTCATCTCCAGGTTGCTGTCTGTCGGCGGCCATTGGGGGCTGAGCTCTCAAGAGGTTTTGTGCGGTAGATGCGTCACTCGTGGGTTTCATTCCTCCAGATGACAGTGGAGCGCTCTGACCGCACAGTACCCGACAGGTAGTGCACCAGTACGTTACAGTACGCTCTTCCTTCCTGGCTTCTCCTCCAGCCATCTTACCTCCTTCTCCGCAGAGATCTGAGACTTCACTGTTGATTTTAATACTCTGTGTTGATGGGCTGTTCGTTTTCCGTTGGGGTCGGTTCCTGCCGCACGGGAAGCCCCCGTGCTCCCAGGTTCCAGGAGAGGATTGCTCAGCGCTCATCCAGCTGGTTCTGGCTCTCTGGCAGCACATCCCGTGCTGTTCTTTGCCGTCCCAGCTGGGCCACGTTTTTGTCCTGACCGCTTGGGATACCCGTGGAGGTGGGCAAACAGTAGTCCGTGATGGGAGTCTGCAAAGGCAGCTCTTCCAAGTGCTGTGAATCTGTGGGGTCTGCCTCCATCCACCCCCTACTCTTCCGCTCTCGTTGCACACGACCCACAGCGCCTTCTGATAAATCTGTGGATTTTTTTCCTCATAATCTCTCGGTTTCTTTTGTCCACAGGGACTCTTTCTAAGGCTGATATTTTCACAGCCTCCTGCAGCCGAGGTGTGGAGGTGAGGTTTCTTGTAGAGCAGGGATGATGGCAGCCTTGTAACAAGGCTGTTTTCATTTGAGGTTGACTACTGAGACCTGGGAGTATGCAGGGCTGCATCCCAGCTTCGCTTGTTTAGGATCTCTGGAAACCCAGGTTTGGAAGTAGCGCACCCCAAGCCTGCTGGGGAGGCAAGTCGCTGAGCTGAGCTTAACCAGACTCCAGGTGAGGCAAGCAGCACCGACGCTGATGTGGCGCGGTGGGAGCTGTTTCACATGGGACGGGGTTGTCCCTCTCAGCTCTGCCCGGTGCCATCCGAGGCCACCGAGCAGGAGGAGGCGTGGAGTTGCTCTGTACCTCCTGCTCTTACAGAGGCATCTCCAGAGCTCCTCCTTGTCATGCCTCTTAGGAAACAGAAGGTGTGTCATCTGCAGGAGTAAGAGCACAATTTTCTCTGTCTTGAAGGAAACAAAAGATCAGAACAGGCTTCAGAAAAACTGCTTCTCAGCAGATTGAGACTCTGAAAAAAGAAACGCTTTCTCATAGAACTAAAGTTTTTGGCTCTGTTTTAACCGCTTCTTAATGTTCTAAACGTATTTTAAGGCCCTTTTTGAACTTACTCTGGGGAATTACTTTGGGAGGGGCTCTGACATAAGCCGTTTGCGAGATCAGCAGGAATCTGTGTTTTATTCTGGAGAAAAGCTTGCCTTTGTGAGGTTAAAACCTGTTGGAAAGTCTCACCTGTCTCTAATTCCCCTAGGAGAGGTAACCTGTCCCCTCGCCACCCACCCTATATGCTGTGAAAATTCGGAAGCAGCAGCAGCTGTCAGGCACTGCCTTCACGGCACACATTTCTGTCACTCACGTCAGTTCACCAGAGTTTTTCTGCTGCTGGCAACTGCAATTGTTCCTAATTTATATTAAGCAGTGCCGAGGCATCCCAGGCAAGATCAGGGCAGTGAGGCCGGTGAGCGCCCCTGCCATGAACGATGTGCAACCTGAGCAGATGGACAGAGAAGCAGGAGACAAGCCCTGGAGGGTCGCCTATGACCTTTCATTTTGAGGCACCGGTGTACCGTTGCTTATGCAGAGAGGGAACAATATTGTCTATGTCTGATTAGTATTAAATATTTCACAACCCATGAAGTCCCGGCGTGCATTAGCATATGGCAGAGTTGCCTCAGTTTTGGCTACTGCGAGAGGATGATTAATTAGTAAGACATTTTTATGTATGAAGGGAAAAACATTACAATCCTTGTGGTTGGCAGCATGCTGATGTTTTACATCTCTGTAAGGAATAGGAGGATATGCTCGTTGGCACACTTCCCTGAAATGTTTACCAGTAAACACTTATGCTTGTTTTCTTAAATAAAAAAATTGCATACTACATGTTAGAGTAATAGCATGTTGGAAATAGGCCCTTTGGAAGGGAAATGGGACAGTGTGATCTCCTGCTGCAGAAATGCACTTCTCTAAATGAAAATACACAAATTGTTAGGAGGAAAGTTAAGCTCGGAAGAGGGAAGGAAGTAGGGAAGAGATTTGTAGCAGAGCCATTAAGAGCATTATGAAGTGGAAATGGAAATGCAGGTGTATGAAAGCGCCAGAAGCAGCACTAGAAAAGGGATTAAGGGAGTGAGCCATACTGATAGCTAACGACAAGACTGACAGCTGAACCAAGAGGCACTGCAAAGCGTGTGGCTTGTATCAAGACCACATCACATACCGCTTGCTAGCGGAGAGCCTTCACTCCAGTAACAGGAAGATGGCACTAAGGGGCAACTCAACATAATGCGCATTTCTCTTCCTACGGCCTCAACAGGAGGGCAGATGGTGCACGAAGATGCCCAGAACCAAAGAACAAAACACGACGGGCAGCAATGTCATCTGAGCGCCTGAGATGATTTAGCAAGCGTGGTCCCAAGGCAGAAAATCCCCCCACAATAAACGTTTGACTCCTGAAACATGTAAGAGGCCAGTGGCCTGGGCTGCAGAGGCTGTGGGAACAACAGAGCACAAATTCACCCTGGATGGGGACCCTGGATTCACCCGCCCGGAGATCCGCCTGCAGTTCCCATGCTTTTCCGGCTGCCGGCTCCTTTTGCGACCCCACTCTGCAGGTCCTCGCACCGGCTGCTGAAGGAAGAAGACCTTCTGTGCAAACCGAATGCAGGTTCAGCTTACCCGAGCCCTGTCTCCTCACAGCCTCCTCACTGCTTTGGAGCGCGTCAAAGAAAACCTTTTTTTGATCCCTTTCCAAATTACAAGAGTTGCTTTAAAGCAGTGACGTACTGCTACAAGGATGTTCAGGATGGCACGGGCAAGCTCAGATACCATACGGCTTGTGAAGTGGAGGGAGCAACAACAAACAGCAAGACTTACAGGACAACAGATCCCAGAACCTGGGAGAACCGCCAGCACCCTGGTCAACAGGTGAGGACTTTCAAATCTCTCCCAGAAACTTGTTAAGTCATGTGCTCAGGGAGATATCTTGTCTTTAGGAGCTCCATGCGATGGCCAGTCCATCTTCTCTGTCAATGATCTGATCTAGGGTCAGAGAGCACCAACGCCTAAAATGGCATCTTCTCTCAAGGCAAAGCGTGTCTAAATTTAGTTTCCTGAGATGGAAAATGGTCAGACCTCCAAAAGCAGTTCTGCAAAGCTCTGAGCTGCCAGGACTGTTCTCAGTCACCTGCTTTCCAGACCCGACTCTACCGTCCCAGAAACATTTGGCCGCTTAAATCCATTTCACTGGACTGTGACAAATCGCTTGGATCGCCCCAGAAGAGCAGCTGTCCATCCTGAACCCTGCCCCACTGAGCTTTGCCATTTGCAAACTGCCAGGGATGACTTTTACGTCACTGCTGCAGTTCTGAAGGTGTGCTCGCCCAAGAAGTACTTTCTGGGGGATCCTTTCTGCAGGAGAGCTACCAGCAAGCTAGTTTGAAATACATCTAATGACTGTCTGACTAATTTCGCACGGTACAAGGATTTGTACCGACATATTGGCGCGGCACCGAGTCAAATTCCCCGAAAGACGGCATGCATCTCTAATCGTGCAGTTGCTTTTACCCTTCAAATCTTTTGTCCCTTCAAAAGGATGAACATATCTAGGTCACACAGGCAGGGAGGCAGGAGACAGGGCGTGCAGGGACAGAGGTCTGAGCGGAATGGGAAGGAGCTGCGTGCACCTCCGAGAGGAGTGGCGTGCTGGAGGTGGGAGCACGCGCGTTGGGAGAGGAGGGACCAGGGGCAGGCAGGAGCACAGGCCACATAATAGCACAGAAATCTTAGATTCGACGGTACGGTGCTTTTGGGTTAGAAAAAGCAGGCCATTCCCTGTCATATCAGGTCAGCACAAGAACGTGCACAGTAAAGCACAAGGTGGACAGAGCAGGTAAGCCCTCCAAGCTCCCCACGGAACGCAATCACAGAAGAAGGCCCAAGGGAAGATGCACGTTAGCCATGGTCTTGCTGGAAGACTCAAAGCACCGGAGCCCAGCTTCCGAGAGGCTTGGACCAGGAATCCACTGCAGCTGCCTGAGGGACCACCGACCCGTGTCTCCAGCTCGTCACTACCGAGCAACCTATCTTCCTGCACAAACGCCACTGCAGAAATATCTCTTCCCGTAGTGCCCCCAGGAATTTAGCAGCTCTCAAGGTCCATGCACAAGGATTTCTCTTCCCTTGCTTCTCCCTTGCTGAATAAGCGGTGGCAAATTAGGTCATGTGGAGCTAAATTGAGCATTAACTGTTCTCCCTTCAGAACTACTGCCGCAGCCTCTCCGGGGAAATAAAAACTGTTTCAAAATGTGACTCGGATCAGATTGCTTCCCCTCCAGTGCTGGAAACCTCTGGGCTTTCCAGAGATGAGCGGCTGGGAGAAAGCTCCCGGCAAAGAGCAGGGCTTTGGGGAGGTGTAAGGACGAACAAGGGCAGGCAAGGGTGTTGGAGTCTCCAACCTGCACTCGCAACCTGCACGTTGCTCCCCACCACACAGGTCTGCTGCTGCATCGCACGGCTCTGCTGCAGCACCCGCTGTCAGCTCCCTGCACACCCAGCGATGCCTCTTCATGCCGAACCACAAACTGCTGTTTCAGGCCTTCAGAAGTAAGTATAACTCAGGGACAAAAGGCCGAGCACGACTCAGATTCTCCTTCCGCTGTGATCTGCCTGTTACAGGGAGGAGGTGCAGAGTCCCCAGCACCACTGCTCTGGCCCCGAGTCATCCTCGTCCCTGCCGCCCCCCCTGCTGCCCATGTAAGACGATGGGTGGGCGCCAGGAGCGTGAGCGGCACCGGCAGGGCTGGGACGTGGGGCAGGGTTTCACCTTCACATCATTTGCTATGCAGGCAGCGTCGCTGTCTGAGCTGACTCCCTGGGCTGTCCTACAGTCTCTGGAGAAGTCCTCTCCTAGGGCTTCAGCTGCACCGTCCCAGCTTGCCCTCCGAAACACGTTGGCGAATTGGTCCTTGACAGCAACCTAAAGGATGCACAAGTAGGCGGCTCGGAGTGGTGGCATCAGTCCCCTTTGTGATCTCCTACAGCCCAGCTCTCTCACAGCTGCTGCAGGGGCCTGGAAAAAGCTGCTGAGATGCCGGAGCAAGGCGAGCGCTCCAGAGACTCTCCCGCCCCTGTGAAGCTTTGCATGGATTTGACCTGCGCTCGAACCTCCATCCGTGCTCACCACACTGCCGACAGCTCGGCTTCTTTCTCATAGAAGCATCCCGCCTGCGCTGCCTGGCAGCAGGAGCACCATGGGGCTCTCTGCGTCCTGCACTAACCTCATGCCTGGGGCACCCCGTCCCTCTGTCTCACACGGGACAGGGATGCCTGCTGGGCGCTCCTGCCCCATGGGAGTCCGAAGTGCTTCGCAAATCGGAGCTGCGCAGCAAGAGCTGCTCTCCGTCGTGCTGCCTTCAGATCAGTCATTTCTTCCAGATTAAGAAGAGTCTGTCTTTTGGCAGAAAACCAACATTGGCAGACAGGAGAAGAAGCATCTGCTAAATCAGACACATGCAAAGCTTCCCATGTGTCAATGATTCGGTCCAAGGCTGAGTGCAAACGCACCGAGCTTCAAAGGCAGCCGGATGGTGCGTCATGGGACGTGCAGATGGAGCGGTGGGGAACACGTCCTCCTCGCTTTGAAGGCACCTGGGCTGGGGCTGGGGCATCCTCCTGTCTCCCCTGGAGAAACCTAGCCTGTCCGGCCAAGCCCAAGAACTTTGGGATCAGGAGTTCCTAGGCACGGCTCAAGCAGTGATGGGCAAAAGGTGGCAGGGAACTTCTTCCTGGGACCCCAGGGGCTACTGTGAGACAAGGCGAGAAGTTTGATGCGGTACGAAACGGTACCAGCAGGAACGATGGGGTAAAACCTGGCAAAGGCTGAGTGCCAGGGAATGGCTTCAGACAGTGAGGTCAGGCTGGGTAGGACGGAGCCTTTGGATACACATGCCGGAGTCACTCTGTGGGCTCTTTTTTCCTTCCCACTCTTTTCCCAAGCTGCCCTCTCCAAAGGGCCTGTCCTCACATGCAGGTTCGATGGGCACGCTCCGGGTTAGTTAATGAAACCCGAGAGCTGCTTACGGCTGCTTCAGCATCGATGAGGTAACACTCTCCGGTCTGTAAGACGGTGATAAATTCACCAGGGTCAGCTTAGCTTGATACAGGCTGTTCATCCTCTAAGCACAGCACCCGTCCCCACGCCCGCACCACTGAGGTACCTCCCTCTGAGCTAAATTGAGCTAACTGTTGGGGGGGCAAAAAGGGCAAAACTCGCGGCACTTACAGAGCTGGGTGCCTTCTCTGAGGGGGCTTTGCTGTTCGTCCAGGTAGCCAGAGACCCCGCGGCCCAGGAACACCACTTCTCACTTTTGGATGCTGTGTGTCCCCTTTCCCACTGTGTCCCCCCTTTCTCACTGCTCGATGGACCAAGCTAACCTGGCCCATCATGCTCTGACTCGTCCCCAGTTACAGACTGGGCTTCACCCAGGGCTCTACTTTACAGGGCTCCTAGAAATCCTGCGTAACAGCTTCCAACCCAGGCACCCGCCTGCACTGATAACCAGGCAAAGGGTGGTTGTCTGGACATACTATACTGCTGAACGTCCCCCTGCTCCAAAAAACACCCTCCCTGTAGCTCAGCTCTGCTTCTGCCGTGCGGGACGGGCTGCAAGCCACCAAATCACGGCGATGCCCCAGCTCCCACCCTCCCCGCAGGCAGCAGAGCCTTCCCCTGCACAGCTCCAGTAGGCAATGGCTAGTTAATGACACGTAATTTACCGTCCTAGTGTTTATTGCCAGGGGGAATTATCCAGATTAATCACAACTGCTACTACAAAGTTCTGTAATAAAAACCTAAATGAAATAAAAGACGGTCAAGTGATTCATTGATGGAAATCCCTCCCCTGTTCCCAATGAAAGTGCTTGCTGTAATCTCCATGGCATTGTTTCTTTCAGTTCCCTGACTTTAATCCATAAAACACTGTTACGGCTTGGAGGTATCCTGCAGGTTGGGAGAGCTGGGAAAGGGAGAACTCCTGCCAGGAAAATGGCAATGAACCCTTCAGGGTTAGCGAAGCTCAGGCAAAGCTGGACGGGAGCTGGTCTGTCCGTGCAGCGTGGGGCATGCCAGAGACGTGACCTGGGGCTTTCCCGTGTTGTTGGACCCGGGAACTTCCCCAGCCGTGGCTCTTGCAGGCGTGCTGGCCCCGAGGCTGGCTGGAGGCGACTGTGCCCCAGCCGCCCTCACTGCAGGCAGAGCTCAGCCGCGCTCAGGGCTGCACGACCTCCGGAGCGGAGAGCGGAGTCCGGGGGTTCCTCTCCGTAGCCAGTCCTCCTGCAGCTCTTCTGCAGAGTGGCCAAGGGAGCAGTAAATCAGCCAGCTCGCCTCCGGCGGCATCCAGAGGACACCAGCACCAAGCCCGGCACTACCTCACCCTGCTCCTGGCTTCTGCAGGGCCATGTCTGTCCCACACCGTGCTAATCGCAGAAGCTAAGCTTTGCAATAAGACTGAAACTGTGTACTGTCTTTTTTCTTTTAGTTCTTTTCGATCTCTTTTGTAGCATGAAAAGGCGGGCGTTCTTCATCAAAAAAGAAGATGCGGTTTTTGATGGGGCACTTCAGACATTTTTTTTCTCAGCTTCCAGGTGCTTCCTCAGTGACAACTGGAGGCTCTAAAATCCTTTCCAGGTGGCTGTAGCAGGTTGGAAAGCTCATACGTATCTGTAAGGGGCAGTAAACGGTGCCTTCGTCCAGCCATCACGCCTGCCAGGTTTGCTGCTGTGGTCCAAAACACCATGTTTTACTCCAAAGGAGCCTTGCCCGGTGTCACAACACCGCTAGTCGCAGCGGGCTGTATTGCCCGCTGCGTGCGTCTCCTCCCTCAGCCCCCCAGATCAACGGTGCTGAGAGCAGGACCCCATCCCGCACCTTTGCCCTGTGCCAGCGCCAGGAAAGGGGAGCCGGCAGCATGACCTGGACTCTGCAGCTTTAATGTGTAGGGTAAGAGCTGCGCCTTGGGTGCTGCAAAGGGGTGGCCGAGCAGAAGGCTCGACCCATGCAAGCTGTCGGCAGCTGGAAAACAGCCTGCAGCTAGCCAGGCTTCCCCTGGGGAAGTGTCTGCCTGATGCAGGTTTTACCTGTTGCCTGAGATGAGGAGCAAATTCAAGCTGTGTATTGGGAAACCCCACGTGCTTGGGGGACCACAGGAGCCTGGCCCACTCGGTCAGCCCACCGGGGACCTCTGAGCGGTTCCTGGAAAACCTTGTGTTTGGCCCCTGCCCTCGCAAGCTGTTTGCCAGCAGCTAAGAAAGCCCCTCTGCCAGTCAAAACCGGAGGACTTCTGTGCCGCACAGAGGAGGAGAAAACCCTGAGAAAGCGGTCTGAGTACCTCAAGAAACCGCTGATACCCCCTGAAAAAAGTTTGCATTTCTTCCTGATGCTCTTCGCCTGATCCTTTCCTCACTCCCTTGTAACTGCCACGCTCAGGCACTGACGAGCTCATCCGAGCAACAGCACCCATGCGCTCCTGGCAACTCGTTTGATGGGAGCTTGGAAGGAGTTGCAAGCGCTGGCCCGGTGGTGAGGCTGGTTGCTCGGGCTGGTGTCTTGTTTGGTTGGCTTCTGGGGAGGTCAGCGACAGGTGGGAGTCAGTGCAGGGCTTTGACCCTCCAGGTTAGGCTGAGCTGCTGTGGACTCACAGGCAAGAGCACCCTGCAGCCCTGTGGGCTTAAGGTGCTTCCTCCTCTGCCACTTGACGTCTGCAGACAGCAGGAACCTGCCGGGACTTATCCCCTTCCCCGGTGTCCTTCCTTCCTTGGGGAGGTCGTGGCAAAGAGGAACCCAACGGCTGAACAGGAGCCCGACGAGGCCACCCAAGAGGAGGCAAGCCTGGAGCCCGGGCAGCAGCGCAGGACCTCTTCTTGCCTCTGGCGTGCCCCCAAGTCCAGGATGTCTGTTGGATTTGTCCAGGGCATCCAGCCCAGCGACTCCAGCGGCTGAGCAGCGGAACGTGGCGCTGGTGGAGAGAGGTCCCTCTCTCCTCATCCTGAAAGTAGGTAGTCATAAGTATCCCGGGGGGCGTTGCTGAACACGTGTGGCCTTTTGGAAAAATATCCATGTTCCCTGAAACACAGCCTCCTGGCCGAGGCTGAGATGTGCTTTAATGAGACTTGAGTTTAGGTAAAGCTGGTTTAAGCAGATCATTGGTTTTACTTCGTTATACAGTGCTAAGAATGAATAAGATTCCAAGTTTCTGCCAGAAACAAATGTATGTTTGCAGAGATTGAAAAGGTTACCTGGTTTCGCTCCATCTGAGATGGGTTATTTACCATAAATATGTTTGCACTGGGGCTGTGAAAATTAAGGCATGTTGATTGAAAACCTTGGAGCAGATGTTGTCTTAGCATCCCACAGGAAACTGTCACAATCGTCTTTTCTTAACGTGGAAGTGACACTTGCTTCAGAAACAGTTTGGGAAATGAATGTTTCGCTGAGGAGAGGTTTGTGTTGTGTTGCCAGTAGAATATCTTGTTCCTGTTTGATGCATTAAGCAACATGTAAAAATTTAATCAAAACTGCATTTATTATACATGATAGTGGGGGGAAAAAAAAAAAAAAAAACCAGCAAGGGCTTCTGCTACTCATTAACTATCTTAAACGTGACTGAAGAGAAGAGGGAAGGTGTCTGTGCTTAGCAAAAAGACTTGAAAATAAGAGTGCTTCATTAACATCACTGACCTAAGAAAGGATTTGGCATGGGACCACGTGTCAGCTCCCGCAGACAAAACGTAGCGCTTCGGCGAGCGGTCACGGGTAGCCAAAGGGATCGTAATGCACTGGGGATCTTTATCTACTGGGGTCCCGTCTTCATTCAAGAAGCAAGCTGGCTGCAGGGAAGCCTGTGCTGCACTAGTCTGCGCTGGCCTGCGCTGGCCGCGGGCAGGGGTTGCTCAGTCCGTCTCTACGTTCCGCTTTTTCTGTGGTGGATGCAGTGATGCAGCGTGGAGGTGGCAAACAGATGCGACTTTGCAGATAGCTTCTGCTCTGCAAAAGGCAGAGGGTGTCAGCAAGCTGAATTAGATGCAGGCAGCTCTCGTCCCTGCCTCCCGGGGTCAGCGGGGTCCCAGGACAAGGTTCCTTTGCTGGTGGCACAGAGAGCAGCAAGTGTCTCTGCCTGTGGGTGACACTCCAGTCCCAGTCACCAGGTCCGGTGGGTCCTCTGATGGTTTTCCCTGCTGCTGCTGGGCCAGCGGCATGCGTTGGGGGGTTTAGCAGTAAAGCCGCGGTACAGCGATTCCACGCGATCTTACACGGCTGCGCTGGCTCTGCCTCGGGCAGCAGGTCTGACGGTGTCGCAGAGTGGAGACGCACGTGGCTGACCACGCGAGAGTCCCCAGGGACTCCTGCAGAGCCTCGCTGGGGAGGCGCCCGGGCGGCACCCACCGCCGTGCCCTATCCTCCCCGTCTGCTGGGCGTAACCTGTCCCATTACAGCTGGACAAGCTTTCACAAACCTGTGCAAGGCTACCAATTTTTATTTCCATTTTATTTTTCCATGGCCCGTATCAGCCATGACTCCCCGGTCTGGGTGTCCCCGGTCCCTGCGGGGGAGGAGGGGGTGCGTTTGGCTGACGGGTGGTGTCAGATGGATGAAGGGGGGCTGCTGCTTACAGCCCCACCCGAGACTGTCCTAGCAGACAGCAACCCCCGGCGCCCCCCCGGCGTGACAGTGGATGGGCTGGCTGCTCCTTTCCTTCTTTTAAACAGAGGGTTGGTAAGGGTCTCTGAAACTGCAGTTAGTAACTGTGGAAACAATATAAAACCAGGAAGGTAAATAACTATTACTTCAGAGGTTGCAGCTGCGTGGAGACATGACCGCATCCTTCATCGATTGGGGGGGGGGGGGNCAAAAAAAACCCCCAAAAAACCCCCAAAAAGGATCCAGAATTCATTCAGAGCAAGAAGCGCTGCAGCAGAAAGGAGTGAGGGAGCTGGGGGCCTGGTGAGGGATGAAAAGCTGTGCTAAACTGCAGGGTGAACTGAGATCTGAGAGACCAGGCGCTCCAGGGCAGCTACTCCGGCAAGAAGCGACTGTCCTGGCCACGGGGAGCGGAGCATTACCGAGGTGGTGGTAGGAGCCACGGCATAGCAGTGAGCACGTCCATGAGAGCTGCAGACCCCTGGAGCGGCGGGTGATGACGCTCTGCGGAGCTGCGTGGGAATTCAAGGCTGGAGTTGGAAAGCTGAAGATGTGAGAGCAGAGATGTAACTGAAGAGATCTTGCTGCGATTTATTATTTGTCCACTAGAAGCATGATCTTGCTGTCTAAAGAGCCTCTTAAATCAGGAGGAGGGGGGCAGAGGAATAAGAAATCCCTAGCAATGGTACTTACAGGAAGGTGCAGGGCAAAGCAGCGCTGAGGGCCTGAAATGTCAGGAATTTCAATCCTGCGGGTGAAGGAGAGGAATGTCCCACTGGTGGTCCGGCACAGGTGAAGTTATGCTGGTGGAGCCTTGCCCAGCAATGGAGAGACCAAGCTGTCAGTCCTGGAGATGAGCTAGCATCTCTGGGGTGGATCTGGTGCTGGAAATGTGTCTGCGTTTATTCTGCTCGGAAGAATTGCAGCTGGCCCTGAATTTTCCCCACCCTGCCCTGGGCTGGAGGAGGACACCCTGAGCCTCTCTGGTGGTGTATATGTCTGGGAGATGCCATGCCAGCCCCTTTGCTCTCTGCCCCTGAGACGTGAGGCTGAGCCAGGGTGCCCCACAAGTCTGGATTTTCAGGTCAATCTAAAGCTGGTGCCTGGAGCATCTTGGAGACCGGAGGGGAGCCGGCCCCCACTGCCCAAGAGCGGCTGGCAGCATTTCGAGCCACCTCTGCTGCGAAAAGTGTGGCGCGACGCTGTAGCCCTGAGGCACAGCTGGAAGGGCTGCCAGGCTCTCGGACGCTCTGCTTGCAGGGGCAGTGAGGGTCGTGCCCCGTGCAGGACCATGGGGACGCTCCTTGCTGCGTCACTATTGCTAGTTGCCGCTCGGTGCTGAATGAGACCAGGGAGCCGGTGGGCTGACCTGCAGATCCCGCCCCATGGGGTGCCTGTGGGGAGAGGAAGAGAAAATGAAGGCGGAGGGAAGTAGGAGAGAGCAAGCTGGCTCTGCATTGCAAAGCAGGCACAGAAAGAGGGAGGCTGGGCAGCAAAGTGCATGAAACCTCCTCGAGCAGCGGCTGGTAGGCGTCCAGCGTTGGTGGGTCAGTCCCAGCAGGAGGGGATGGGGCTGACCCCATGAAGGAGGCTGGAGAGGGGCAGGCACAGGCTTTCTACAAACCTGGGGAGACCAGTTTTAGAGCAACCCTGAAAAGCCCCAGAGCTGCTGACAGAAGCCAAGCTTACAAGACTTGTCTGTAAGGACACTTGTGGGCAGCGGTAGGAGTGGCTATAAATCCCCTTTTTTCTAGTCTGCTTCTGGAATTGCTGTGTGTCTTCTTTTGAAAGAGTTTCTGGTCTGAGGAGCTGCTCGAAAAACCCTGCTTCTGAGTTTTCAGTTCTGTTTGATCTTTTCGGGCTCCTTTTGAAGGAAAGGACAGGTGTCCCCCAAAGCCCTGCCCTTCCCAGTGTGTTACCATGAGGCCAATGCACTTTTTCGGCCCAAGCTTCTTGGGAGCAAGGGGCACCCGGACAGAACCTGCAAAGGCATCTGGGACCTTTAGGCTCAAGAGCTTGAACCTTGGGCAAGGTGCTTGCTGCCTGACCGCAGGTGGAAACGCTGTGCACGCGCAATGGGATGGAGAGCACGGGGGAGTCGCTGGGCACATTTGGGGCATTTTTGTGAAGGCTCCTGCTACGTTTTAAGGCTGGGTTTGATGCAGAACTGCTATGCAGGTTTAAAAGCCTGTTTCTGCATGGGGAGAACGGTGCATAGGACTCACGGAGCAGGGGGAGCAGGCTGGAGCGGGGGAAGGAAGACGTGCACGGCAGAGAGACGGGTCAGTCTTTCTTCTGGGAGGATTTCCTTGGTGAATGTCCTTGCGCTAGGATTGCCCTGTTGTTTCCTCCCCAAAGCTGCGTGGGCGGTGAGCGTGGTGCAGGGGCTACCGCGAAGGCAGGAGACTGCAGGAGGAGCAGGCTTGTGCGGCAGCCGGGGCACAGCCCCCCTTCCAGTCCTAGCACAGCGATTGCCTCGCTGGGGAGAAGGAGCAGAGCCCCAGGGAAAGCCATTCCCAGGGAAGAACCTCCCTGGCTTTTCTGTCTCTTGCTGGGAGAGCAAGAGTCTGTCTCCAGCCTGCCTGAGCAAGGCAGTTTACTGGGGAGACCCAAGCATGCTCAGTCCGTCGAGGGGAGCACGCAAAGGGTGGGGACTTGCTGCCAGGAAAATGCTTTTCTCTTGCAGTGCCCTGCCGTGAGGGGCCGAGCGGGCCGGAAAAAAGCGGGCAGGTTTTTACTGGAAAGGGTAAAAGTCTCAAGTGCAGACGGGAACTCTTTATGGAGCGAATAAAGGGACCAGACTCGCTCTTCGTGGTGTGCATAAATATTGTCGAGGCTGAGAGTTAAAAGCCGTGCCTGGCTGAGTGCGGCTTAAATGGCTCGAAAGAGCCGCGGCGGCTCTACGATCTCGAGGAGTCAGTCTGCAGGAGGGGATGGGGCAGCTGTAATGCTCTTATGCTGCGTGCCAACATAAAGGCTGCGCTGAGCCGGACCCACCCAGGGGGGCTGTCGGAGCCCCCTTCGTGGGATGGTGATCTGTCCGTCATCTTAAATAAACCCACTTTGCATCCGTTCATCTGCCTCCTCTCCACGGTGCGTGGTTTGGGCTGCAGCCCTGGGTCGGCAATGAGAGCAGTGAGCGGAGAGGAAAAGGCTGGTGTCAACAATGCTTACAAATCGGATAATATTTGGAAAAAGGCAAGGTGGTTGAAAAGATGGGTTGTTGTTTTTTTTTTTCCCCAGCAGTAAAAATTACATGGTAACGGGGGGAAAAAAAAAAAAAAAAAAAAAAAAAAAGAAGAAGAAAGGAAGAAATGAAAGGAGAAAAGCTGGTGGAAGGAAAATGGGTCTGGAAATCAGGTATCATGGTGTCAGGGGGAAATCGTTTTCAGAGGGAAAATTATTGCAAAATACTGCATGAACAGGATTTTACCCTGTCAGACAGAAAATAAAGCTAAGGGAAAAGCTGGACTGGTTGCAATTGTAATTGATTTTGAATGCAATTTCGTAAGGGCAGGAACTGTTGGAGCAGGGCCTAGCAAAGACTGAGTTCTCTTGCTTGTAAGAAGAGCTGGGTGGCGTGCTGCTAGAAAATGACTTATTCCTTGAAAAACGGAGTTTGAGTAAAGCTATTCAAATATCCAAAGTAAATTGAAAAGTGTAACTGTTTAGGGGAAAGCTGAAATGTTTCATGTTGAGATTTTTAAAGAAAGTAATCCCATTTTTCGTTCCAAATTAGTGTTCTGAAATGCGGCGCGGGGTTTTTTCAGATTAAAACGAAACAAAACCCCTCCAAATGAAATAAAAAAAGGTTTTTAGTTCAATAAGAAAATGGTAACATTTTCATTTTGGAGAAATCCAGAATAGGTTTTATTTATCTTCTCGGTTTAATGCCAGGCTGAAAACCAAATACCTTGCAATGCTCTGGTGCGTGTATGCTGTCAGAGCACGCAGAGGGAGCGGGTCAGTTGGGGCTTACTGCGGAGCACCCGAGACCTTTTTGTACCGAAGGGGAGAAAATGTTGAAAACAGACGTGTCAAGAAATTTATGAGAGGTTACTTGTCACTGGCTGTTGCAGGCGCTGGCCACACTGTCAAGCTTTTCATTGGAAAATCAATAATAATTGTCCCCCCTACACATTAGCTGCAGCCAGTCGGTCTCTTGCAGACCGGCGGAGATGAGCGGGTCTCCTTAAGTCATCTTGATTTAAACACTCGGAAGGTTTGGGGAAAAGGAAAAACTCATTTAAAAGCAACACGAATCATTTTAAAATGTGGGGGTTTCTGCAAATTTTTTCCCAGAGAACTGCGTTGCGCCTGCCATGCTCGGGCTGGATGTCTGCTGAGGACGTGTGAATTAGTCTCTCCCGACTCTGTTTAGCCCGATCGGCTTGTGAAACGAGGTGTGCGCAGTGAGGTCGTCTGTCCGTCTCGCGCTGACACGGGGTGGGTGGAAAGAGCGTGTAAGTGTCTATCCTTGGCTACGCAGCCGTGTCCTAGAGAAATCTGGCTCGCCCAGACGGGTTCTGACTGCTAAATAAGCTGGAAAATCACCGGGGAGGAAGCGGTACCCAGGCGAGATATTTGCGTGGACGGAGCAAGCTGGGAACACAGGAGATGGGGAAGTTTCCAACCATCAGAGCACCTGGACAGCAGGAAGGCAAAACCTCTACTGTTTCAGAGAAGGCGTGTGATAGTTCCCTGGGTTAGAAGGTGTTTGCGGTGGCAAGACTCTGGAGTCAGTCTTGCTCAGGGCGCTGCTGATTTGCTTTGCTTTTTGGACCTCTGTTTCTGTTCTTTTCCATATTTTGCCTCACACCTGCGTTGACATCAAAATGAGCAGTACTTCTTGACAGCTGCTGACTTTTATTGTTGTTGGGTTTGCTATTGTCTGTATCTGCATGGCAACGGGTACAATTTTCCTTGCATTTAATTTCAAATGATTGTGCATCTCCACGCTTACCCCCCCTTTCTTAAAATTAAAAAAAAAGAAAATCGTGCAGATGGTTAGCTGGTCTCCAGGGGAGGGTCTTTCAATTTCATTTTGATCTTTAGGCACCCGCTCGCAGCTTCACAGACATCTCGGACGTGACATTTTAAAAGCTGCTGCTGGTGTGCAGTGAGAGCGAGCCATTCTGTGCAGCAGTGCATTGGGTTTTGCATGCCTACGTGGATGGTATCTTTTTTTAAAGATGAGCAAAACACGCAGCTTAAATCATGACGGGGGAGTCGGAGAGCATGCAAGCCTTCACAGAAAATGCCACGTGGCTGGCTGGCTCTCAGTCACTTTGCAACGTATTGGAGTTGGCCTTGACCATGCAATGACGCCTGCAAATGGGCATCTTAGAGGGGTGATCCTTCCAGAGTCCATCGCCCTCTGCAGACACCCATGGTGAGAGCTGGGTACCAGAGCATACAGACTTGATATTGTTTGACGTGATCTGGAGTGTCCCAGTCGGCATCCACGGCCTTTCCAGGAGCCTTAGTGCCTCCCATAGAGCCCATGGAAATGGATAGGATATCTTAAGACTTCCGCAATGGCACAGGACACCTGTGTTTTGGTACCCAGTGTTTTCGTGGAAGTAAGGTGGCCTCTGGGGACCCACAGTATTTATTTCAGGATGCTGGTTCATTTAAGACTTGCCACACAACTTGGTATTGGTGTCAAGTGGACGTGTTTTGAGAGTGGATCTAACACGCTGCTGAACAGTATTTTGCAGTCGCTTTGTTTTTTATCCTGGAGGTGCCAGACACGTTCAGGTTCGACTTAGGCTTTGCTCTGTGAAGTCAGGTCTAATACCTACATTTGCTCCTTGTTTTCTAAGGGGATGCAGTTCAAGCATGAGCACTCTGCCTCGCAGGCTGGTTGTGCTTTCAGGTCAGGCACTGTCTCCTTTCTTAGTACAGCTTGTCCTGCTGCCAGCCTACAGAGGAATAAGGTCCTGAAACGAGGCAGTGGACTGCCCTGTCCGTCCAGGCTCTCAGGCAAGCCACCCAATACGCACCGGTATAAGTGAGCTGGAGTCAGTCTGCAATGAAGGTCATTTTTCTTGTTCAGAAGAAAAATAAATGTCATTCATCCCTGAGCTGCTCCTTCTCAGCAAAACCCCCAGGAAACATACACCCCCACGGCAAGCACTGGAGCCGTGAGAAACGCACCTTGGCTCCAGCACACTCCCGGACACCACTGCCGGCAGCACGGGGGCTGCAGAGGACCAGCAGTTCACGGCGCTGGTGGAGTAGGATGCGCCCAGCTGCTGCTTTGCCCGATCCGAGGGCTTCAACAGCCTCCTCCGAGCTGAGAACAAATCCTGCTCCAGGTGGCAGGAGCAGCCTCCTTTCTCACCCGCCTTTCTCAGCACTCACCACTCCCTCCCATGGCTGGAGCCACTCTGCATGCGATGCTTTTTCATTAGCCAAATGCACATGGACGATGTGGTAATTGGCCATGCATGTGCAAAGTCGTCTGCTTTTGCCACTCAAACCTGGGGCTGGTGGTTAAATCCCAGCGTCCGGACTGTGCACAAAGCTCTTGTCTCTGTCTCACGCACACCCCCATGCACGTACACCCCCAGCCTCGGCACAGTGCCGCTTTTCTGCCGTGCCCTGCGGTCTCTGGAGATCAGCAATCCCAGCAAGAGACCATGCCTATGCTAGGAAGCTTTGATGGAGGCAAGGGAAGAAATCTAAGCAGTAGTCACAAAAAAGAACAAGATATCCCAGGATACATGCAGCACTCTTGTGGAGTTAGTCTGACAGCCTGATGACAGGATAAATACCACTTGTGAAACAGGTCATGAAGTTCTTCAGCAGCGCTCTCAAGTGTTTTTGGACCCTGACCGCCTGCAGGCCCCAGGGACAGTACTTCCTTGGTGTACAGTACATGGCCAGGGGATTCCTTATGCTGACTTTTTCTATTACCATGTAAATGTGAAAGACAGCAATATATGCTGTTATCCAGCTGTGCTCAGCCAGTCACACCATCTGCCCCTTGCCCTGGTAGTTTTTTAACCAATGCCAGGTGGGTTCATCAGATTTCCTGAAGTTTTTTGTGAGTGCTGGGAGCTGAGTAGAAAGTCCATCTCTGCCCAGCTGCAAGAAAGTCCACCCTGCGAGCTAGCTGTCTGTCTAGTCTGGTGGCCAGTGGGTCAGCATGTGTGAAGTAGAGACCAGCTAGACATGACCAGCTCATGCGAAGTGGCCCCGTTAGCGTAGCATCAGCGTGTTCTGTATTAATCCTACGCGGGTAGACAGTGAAGAGCTAGTGCAGATCAGCGCTTCCAGGTTTAATTTATGGAGGCAAAATGTAATTAGCTGGGTTGAAAATACCGAACTAAGACCTCAGGATGCAGCAAAGGTGCTGCAGGACTGTTACAATCCGTAGGGGGGCTTTAAAAGTTGAGTCATGGGGACGCCACCATGTAACGCTGGATCAGCACTGCAGTGCTCTGGCTGCGGTGACGTGCCGGCCTTGGGGATGGACCGTGCAGACGTGGTCCTGACTTCCTCCTGCTGCCCTTTGTAACAGGGTCACGGCGCAGGAGGGGAGAGGTTTTGGAAAAGACGCTTGACTGTCTCCTACTGTATTTAGACACTTTGAAATTCTGCGTATTTGAATGCGAAGCATCACGATCGTCACACAAACTCTTTGCATAAAATATTTTGACTTTCAGTCCTTGCCAAGTTCCGCCCCCCGCCCCTCATGAGGCTGTTGCGTGGCATAACAGGGACGGTCTCACTCAGCACCAGCCTTGCCATTCCTTTCAGACTGCACCATTCCTCTTTCTCACTGGTTTTGGCGTCAAACGTTTGTTGAGTTTGCAGGTGAGAGGATGATCCCTGTAGCTGCTGCTACAGGACCTCTTTCCTGGGACCTGGGAAACACGCCAGGTTCTCCTCTGGGTCTGTGTTGAGACGCTTGTGTGAATTTGGCTGTGTGTGCACATCTAAGGTGGGGAAAGCGGTGAGGTTGGGTTGATGCCTGTGCCAAAGACCTTTAATGTCTATGTGGTTTACCCAGCTCCAGCAGGAGCTGGAGGCTTTGCACCCTGAGCTGGACCTCCAGTCCTCTTGAAGACACGCGGGCCAGAAAAGGCTCTGTTCCCTGCCTTACGAGTGGGCATCGATATGGCTGGCAGGGCAGTGCAAGGGCACGGTCTCCCTCGGTGAGGATACTCGTCTTCTTGCGCGGTCTCCGTCCTTCACAGACCCATCCTTTAGGGGACGGCGCAAGCCCCGGCTTTTCACTGCCAGTGGTTACACACTGGAGGAGTAAACATCTAGACTTTTCGATAGTGGACAGTAACAGATAGGCAAATTTCCCAGGGCTGGGATGGCTCTGGGTGTCTTCACTGGATCTGAGCTTGCTGCTGGGAATGAGGCCATTTCTGTAGCAAAGTGTTACACAATGCAGGTATTTTTGGCATTTCTAATTCTGCTCATCACCACTGGTTGTGAAGGATGTAGCAGAAGAGAATCAGCTATGCCAAATGACTAATAATCCCTGGATCTCACTGGAGGAGGGATGGAGGAGCAGGAGGAGCAAGAACAGCACTGCATTCTCCAGTATTTAAGTTCCCCGATGCCGTTGAGCTGCAAAGAGAGCGTGCTGGGCACTGGCACCGTCTCTTAGACTTCCCATGCAGTTTTTCTACTTGGCAATCCCAACGCAGGCGCTGGCTTAACGATGTCATTTTCATGTCTTGCCCTGCTAGTCTATCCATCACGGCATAATCTGCTAAACGTATTGTTCTGGGTGATCTTACAAGGTGCTGCCTTGCTACGTATTATGGATGTGGGGTGTCATTGGTCGCAGTGTAATACTTCAAGATCTGATGGTTTGAAAAAGGTATTGTATTTATGCTAGAAAATGTGTGATAAGACATCGCTATTGACCTAGAAGATGACGGTAATGCTTCACCCTGCCGGCAAATACAGCGCACAACACGCTCTGAAACATAAGGCGCTACTGCACTGGTGAGGGAGACGGCTATGCACTCGCAGAAAGATTTCATAGATTTCACCAAAGCGATGATCCCCGTCTGCACGCCATAATGAACAAGCATCATTGTAAGGGCACGGCTATGGCCCTAACTGAATCATACAACCAAGCTGACATGATCCAAAAAGTAACGAAAAAAAAAATTAAAATCGCCGTAATTCTGGCCCGTGGAAGGGCATTTTCTGTTTGCAGACCTGCAGACCGGAGGCGCCTGCGTGACCATTAGTGAAACGTTCCCAGCAGCACGGTTGAAATGGAGTTATCAGGGAACTGAAGCTTTCCTAGTTGGCAATCGCTGTGGTGTTTGTGCCTGACAAACTGGCAACATGTGAGTAATTATCTAATTAACCTCAACCCGGCAGAGGCGGCGCAGGGGAAGTGACACGTCCCTCCCGCTTTATTAAGATTCGCTCTGTTTCCCCGTGGATTTTGGCAAATGAGAAGAGGAGAAACACCCTCCCACTAAGTGTCGTAGTGACAGCTGGCGCTTCCTGATGCTGGGGATGCTCGCCGATACGGCTCCCAGCCCTCTTCCAGGACCAAGCCTGAATCCACGCTGACAGCCAGCCATTTCGATTCCAATACTGTACCCAGGTCCTACGGAAAGAGGCCGGTGCAACGGCTCACGAGACTTTGTAATCTGAGGGGATAACAATGGCACCCTAAGGGGGGTGCGAAGGGCATTGCAGCCAGAGTGCTGGCTGGCCAGGCACTGAGAGCTCTTACCAGAGCTGGCACAGAAAAAGGGCATCTGAAGCAGTGCCGTGGTCCAGTCTTGCATGTGTTTGTTTGCAGGGACTGCCTCCCCTTGCAAGCAGGAGCCATCCACGGGCTTCTTTGAAGACTTCCCAGCCAGGCAATGCATGTGGTAGCGATGCGTCACTGGAAGATAAGAGAGTGCCAGGCCCTGGACGTGAAAACAGCTCTGATGGAGGAGATGCTAATGGTGACCTGGAGAGCAACGATTAGGAAAATGATCGGGCATGGCTAGGAGCAGCCAACCTTGGGCTTGCCAAAGCTGGGGGCACTGTGGGAAGGCGAGCCCCAGGCACGTGGAAGAATAGGACAAGCTGTATCTCAGGCACAGGAGGCAAAGAGAATCCGCCAGATTCAGAGATAATGCTGGGTGTGAGGACTACAGGGTAGCGCGGGTAGAAGATGACACTGATGTGATAGAGAGGGGTAACTGGGGGGACGGGAGGGTTCACAGAGAGTGAGGGGGTTGTTGATGGTAGGGTCAGGGGAGGCTGAGACCGCTGCTGCAGTAAAGTGTCACTGGAGGTCCGAGATGGGGGAGGCATCAGAGGAAAGGCCAAAGCTTCAGCTGAGACGAGGAGGAGACAGTCGGGACCTGGGGGAGGTTGCAGAGCCACCAGCTGAGATGTATTTTCTGCTGGGGCTGCCAGGCACGGGCAGAGACGAGGACAAGAACAGACCCTGCAGGACCTGCTGCAAAGTCGGTGGCTGGACAGGGACACACCGAGGAGAGGACAGAGGTTAGTGGGGACACCAGATGGGGCGGTCACAGCAGCCAGCAGAGGACAAGATGAAAGAAGGGCAGCACGGCTGAGGGTTTCAGTGGAGCCAAAGGCAGGAGAGGGGCTGGAAGAGGGGACTGCGGGCAGCAAGGTGCAGACGTGCTCAGGAGGCTCAGTGACACGAAGGCAGCTGTGGAAGAGAGCGGAGCCAGTGGGGGCTTTGGTGAAGCTAAAGGTGATCCTGGTACGAGTGGGGAGAAGCAAAGAAGGCAACAAGAGGGGAAGGAGCTGGGAGCTGGAGTGCGGGTGGCCAAGGGTGAACCATGATGCAGGAGGTGGCCTTGCTTTGCATTCAGACCAGGGTGAGAGAACTAAGAGCTGGCTTCGGAACCACATACTGAATGAAATTTTTCATTTTGATGTCTTAAGAAGTCTTTAGTTTACACACACGCGCGCACACAAAAAAGCGCTCATATAGAAGGCTTTGGGATTTTCCTTTGCCTTCCTTCTCTTTTCTCTCTGAAGTGAAAGAGGGGTGCTTTTTTCCCCCTCCTTTTTTTATCCCTGGAGAGAAATGTTAGACATGGAAAGCAGAAGGAAAAAGGAGACCCAGAAGCTTCTTAGGCATAAAGATGAAACCAGGCAGTGTTGTTTTAGCAGAATCATGGAAAAAATTGGTTTGAAGCAGACCGTGTTTGTAGAAGCATAGGAAGTTCTGGGTGGGGAGAGGTCTCTGGGGGTCTGAAGTCCAATCCCTTGCTCAAAGCAAGGCAAATCTTAGAGCCAGGGCAGGTTGTTCAGGGCTTGGTCCAGACAAGCTTTGAAAATGTGTTTGTAGATGAATGTGGTGGTGGAGATCGCACAGTGATGACTGAATAACCTTGTGTTTAGCCTGTACATCAAGTCTCCTGGCCGGTGGCTGCAGCTAATCCCCTTTTCTCCTAGACCTGAGGTTTTCTATTGCTTTTCAGTTCCCCTGTGACAAGTTAGGATCTGCAGGGGGTAATGTAAGCCTGCAGCATACGGTGGGAGCCTTTTTCAGCCCATGCCAGGGTGAAGCAGTTGATGTCCAGAGCCCGGCTTTGTGCTTGAGCAGCCAGCGACGCGACGGACCTGAGGACCTCTCTGCCCAGCAGTGTTTCACCACAAAGGCAACCGATCCGTGACCAGACCTGTCTTTGGTTTGGGGTGGGGAGAGAAAGCCAGTTTGGGAGTGTCACCCGCAAATTTGCATTCATTTTGCAGATGTGCAAGCAAGGTGGGGTTGGGAGAAGCCGGTCCTGAACCCAGCATTTAGACCTCTGAAACGCGTGGCTAGAGCCTGAGGTCTCACGTGCTCATAGTCGTGCGGTAGCGATGCTGATACGCAGCAATACGAGGCTGCAGGGGCTTTCAGACCCCGCACAGAGGGGGGACAGCGCGTCAGCATGAAGCACCTTCTCACCACTGTAGCAGCAGAAGGGCTTGTATCAGCGCAATTCCCAGTGAAAAAGCCCTTGTTGTCGGCCCAGCCTGTCTAAGCATTAAAGACTGTGCGAAAAGCTGGTTCTCAGAAGGTGATATTCCCTGCCAGGAGCAGAGAGATCCCCAGAGCACCTCCGCAGGTCTGTGTGCATCAAAGCCGCACGTTAGGAGGAGCCCCACGTTAACCCCAGGCAGGCAAATCCCTGCAGAGCAGCAATTGCTTTAAGCAGACCTTTCAGTTGTGCCGGGGTATGCATGAACATGCTTGAAGGAGTGCAGTGAGAGACTGGCCTTAATGAGATTGCAAACACCAGCCAGTGCTTACCAGCTCTAGTGACGCTCATTATTGCACAGTGCAGTGTCTTGCAATAATTAAAGCATGCCTTCCACGTTGTGATTAATTTCTTTTCTAATTGAGTTACGTGGTTACAGCTTGTTATTTGTGGGTAATTAGCAACTTTTCCTTCCTTTGTGTTTTTAATATGTCTTATTTATATTTGTGCTATCTTTCAATGGCACCGTGGCCCCACAACTGCTCCTCTCTCCATGAACTACATGAAGGATCCTGGGGGGACATGGGGTCCCATCCTGCTGCTTAGCTCTGGAGGGCTGGCAGAGCTGGAGCGAGGCAGGTTCACAGGGTGCTTCACCGGGCAGACAGACCATTGCAGAACCTTCCCCAGCCCTCACCTCATCAGATTTGAGGTCTGCTGTCACTGTGTGAGAGCTGCCCCCTTCTCTGGCATTGCCTGTGCGCCCCAGACAACCCACCACCTCTCTGCCTCTCTCCCGCCTTCCCCCCGGACACGCACCGCTGTTCCAGCGATACTGACCTTCAGTCCCTGGGCTGCACCACTATGACCCAAAGCAGACGACACTGTTGAAAAATCAGGGCCCTGCTCTGAATAAATGCAGGGTCCATCCACTCAAGCCTGCCTGCATCCGGCAGGTGGCCTGAAAGGGGCGTTCCCTGGTGATTCGTGGAGACAAGGGAACTCTATTGCTGGGTTCCTCCTGAACTGCCGCTGTTTTGGGGTTAGCAACCCATGAGACCATGCCATGGGCATCTCAAACACAGCAGCAGCAGCAGCAACAGCTTCTGCGTTCCTGCTTTCTGACAGTCTTTTTGTTCTTGTAAGTGAAAACCCTCTTCTCCCCTCCCTGTGGGCCCCTGGGACCACATGCAGATGAGCGCAGCCAGGCTACCCCCAAGAGCTACTTCCCAGCCCCAGCCTTGCTGCTGCCTCCCAGCTCCCTTGCTGCTAGCAGCTGTTTCTCTTTGGAAACCGTCCTTGGAATATGTTTGTCTCAGCTGAGTGTACACAGGCCAAAGAGATGTTTGTCTGTGCCTAAAGAACAACCGGTCACGGTCCGGGCGGATTGGAAAAGCCCAGTGCTTGGCTATGAAGCCCCTCTTGGGTCTAGTCTCGGTGGTTGCCTCTGTCCCCCCGTGTTGGTGGGGCTCAGGCACAAGCCATTCAAGGACACGTGTGTGCGGACCTGGGCTTACTCCCAGACAAGCTCCCAGCCCAGGGGCACGGAGGATGCTGTGCAGCCTGCGAGTGAAAAGAGTTAGCGCTGTCCTGCCAGCGCCAAGACCCTTCGCCAAGTTGTCCTAAATATACTGCCCTAAATACACAGGCAGTGTTGATAGCAGCTCTCCCTTTTCCCAGTTCTGTGTATTTTCTCTGGTTTCTCTCCTGGATACAGCTCAGAGGAGATGACGCAGCCTTTTTTTTTTTTTTTTTTTTTTTTCTTCCCAATAGGCAGCTCCAGATCTGACAGTTGTCTGACAGAGTTTCCACTGGTCTGTTGCCTGGTTATCTCTGAATGAACATGAGCGTGTCTCTAGGGAGAGCAGCAATGGGCAGCAAACTTCAAAGTGAGTGCCAAGGGGCTAGGGGTGAACATGCCCTGAGACGGGGTCCGCGGGGCAGGAGAGCTGGGGATGAAGCACATGTTGGAGGGACCAGGGTTGGCCAGCTGCAAAGGCAGCGGGGGGACGGTGATGGAGCACCAGGTGCATGGCATGGGCAATGCTCCTGCCTGTCTCTTTGAAGGCTTTTTAGAGTTTTCTTGGTCTGCATTCAGTTGCAGAGTTACTGTGACCCGCTGATCTTTTTCTGCAGGGTGGCTCCTAACTTGCTCTTACCCAGCCTGCCTCTGTGCAGCCAGGTTTTCCCTTCCCACCTGTAAAACTTTGCCTCCTTCTCCATGCAGCCACCACCTGCTCGTTTCTGAGCTTTCCTGTGTGGTGGTGTTAGTTTTCTTCCTGCCCTCCCGTGTGCTCGCACCTCCTGGCAGCCCACACCGTCTGCCACGTTAATACCCGTGTCCCTTCGCCCGTTGTCCAAGCCGCTGATGAAATCATTGACTCCTGCAGAAGAGCAGATCTCAATAAAGGTGTGAGCTGAGGTCAGAGCCCTGTCAGTGCTGCCCCATCATGACGCTTTCGTCTAGGAGCTGGACCTTCTGCCATGCAAGAACTGAACACAGGATTTAACGCGAATTTGCTAAATGTGTCTCCAGACGTAGCCCTGAGAAGTGTCCAGGGGACTCTGCTGTTGACAGAAGGGTGGTGGCCCGGCTCTCCAGGGACATGGACAGGGTTGGTTTTTTCCTCCACTGATCAAAAATCCCTTTCATTATCTCCTGATTTATTTAATTACAAACTGGTGCTGGGGAAAAAAAAAAAAAAAAAAAAAAAAAAAAAAAGGAATAAAAACTAAAGAAGGACATGCAGCTCCTTTAGCCTGAGGGGCTGAACACAAACGATATGTTTCATCAAGGAACAATGCTGCTGTGTTAAACAAACAAACAAGCCAACTTTGAAGACATATCCTTTCGGATGAATAAACACTACAGCCAAGTGACCTGTCCCAAGAGCAGGACGCACTCCAGGGGGGAGTCCTCAGGCTTGATCCATCTCCCCCAGGCACACAGTACTCACGGAGGGAAGGGACACGGGGAAGCCTGCTCCATCCCCTTGCTCAGAGCGAGGCCAATTTTGAAGTCACATTCAGCTTTGAAGTGAGATCCCGAAGCCTGTTTAAAGCCTGGTCCCAAGATCCTTTAATGCATCAAGACCCACCCACATGAGAGACTAGTCTGAGTCTGCGAACTGGGGAAGATCACGCAGCCCGAGCCCAAGTTTACGACAGCTGAGACTGAACTGGCTTAGCTGGGAGCATCGCCTGTGGAACGACTGGCCGGGGAAGGCTGAGCAGAACCAGGGTCAGGCAGGAGCTCGAAAACCCTCCTGGTGAGAGCGCTCCCTCTCTGCTTCTCCTTAACCTCCTTGCCTAAAGCAGCAAGGAAACCACAGCCTCACCTTGAGCTTCCCTAGAAGTCCTATTGCACGCTCCATCGCATCCAGCAGGACTCTCGTGGGCTTCCTGGGCAGAGTCACCACAGCACTGGGTGGCCATCAGCGTAATAAAAAAGCAGGACACCCCCCCACCCCACCCCCACCCCCATTTTGGCCACATGTGACTCAGCCCAGCCTCAAGCACAGTGTCTAAAATCGTGTCTAACAGGTATGTTTCTGCTAGTGACTGCCTGCTGGGAGCCTGGACTCTGGACACGAGCATCCTCTCCTGCTCGACGCTGCCGCCGCACATTTTTGAGCGGGACAGGAGGGGACTCCTTCTTAGTACTTTGGGATTTCTTGCAGCAAGCAGCTTTTTGTCCTTGTGTCAGAGAACATAAAGTCCTAATCTTTCTTTGCCAGATGATGCATGGGTTCGTAGGCTCTTCTCCAGCCCTTTCTCATCTGTCTCCCCTCCGAAGGAAACAATCAGTCCTTTCAGACTCTCTTCATGGCAGAATGTTTCTGGACATTTATCTTCACTGGTTTTTTGCTCAGAGCCGCTTTTCGCCCGGAGACGTCCCCTCTGGGAAGGGGCCACCTGCGCCACACGCAGCATTTGTCCACGGCTGCCCCCTTGGCTGGGGTAATGGCTTGTGCTTTCTCGAGGGTTCTGCTGCCTGCTGTGAAACGTCACAGAAAGGCTCTCACCTGCTTATGCGCTCTCAGACTTCACCTGTTAGGGCCTCTGGAGTATTTATATCAGATAATTTTTAGCTACTTTGCACCCTTCGGTGTCACGCTAGCTGCTTTTCCCGTGGTGTATTATTATTCCATTATTTTCAATAATAGATCAGTAATGGAGCCATTACTCAACACAGCTGCCACCTAATTGCTATGCCGCCAGGCCGGTCTCTCTCCGGCTGAACTCTCCCTCTCCTCGGCAGGTTATTGCAATGCTCCTCCGCTGCTCCGGCAAAGCACCCTTGGTGGTGGGCAGCCTTCTTCACGGGGCTTCGCCGGGGGTTGTGACCCCAAGGGGTCGCGGGATCAGCCACGATGAGCAGAAACACGAGCAGAGGATGATCCGCCTGAGCTTTCACACGCGCAACCTGCTGTGAAGGGGTGCACAGGGGATTTAAAGTGCCTCTCTTTAAAGAGAGGAAGGACTCTCTTTCCCGGCCAAAATAAGGACGGATGCAGGACCTTATTTAATGCCACCCGATCGGCTGTGGCTGACTGAAATGCAGCTGTGTGTGAGCGGTGGTGGGGCTGCTGACTCTTCTTGGGTAGCCTTGGGGCACCGCTGGCTCCCTGCTGAGGGACCCCTGCCCCCCCCAGTGCATTCCCTTCCACTCCATCCCCGACCCTGCTTCGACCAGAGCTCCCAGCTGGGATCCAGCAGACAAATGGAGCTCAAGACAGATGTGTCCAAGTCCAAGCACCCTGACCAGACTCAAACCTTTGCTCTGGGCTGGCAGCGTCAGAGCACTGGCACCGTTTCAGACCAGATTTAAGCGTGTGGGCACAGTCGGCCTCGGGGGGGAAGGAGGGAGCCTGAGTGCTGGGCAGGTTTGCAAATCCACGGATGTGTTTACGCCATGGCTACTGCTGTGCAAGGCAGCCAAGGCTGTCACAAGCCTGGGAATAAAAGAAAATTTTTCTTAAACACAAACCCTTGCCATAAAAGATGAAAATATCGACTGAATGTTCCCAGAACTCTGTGAATATCTGCATATTTTAATGAGGAAAATTACAGCTATGGCTCATATGGAAAAAATGTCTCCTAATTATTTCTGGGCAGAAACAGTACTTCCTGGTCTGTGCTGTTTTGTTTTAAATATGATGCCCCAGCGCAATGTCATCAGAAGAAGCCAGAGTGGTGAAAATACATCCAAGTCATGCTTGCCAGCGCAATGAAATCACCCAGTAATAGCTCCCTGATTTCCGTTCTCTATCTGTGCCATTTTTATTCATTGTCTTTATGGGGCGTTTACAGCAGAGGGGACAGCTGTTGCCGAGACAAGCCCGCGCGCAGCATCAGCTCCGGCTCTGCCTCTCCTACAAGTAAATAAACCCCAGTATTTTTCTTTTTTATTTCATCCTTACCAAAAAAGGAATAAACACCCGAGTAATAGCCTTCTATTAAAACAAATGTTTGTTGAGCTGAGAGGCTTGGCTCGGTGGTGAACTGCGGCAGGGGAACAGGCGCTTGGGCTGGGCTAGCTCGAACACGTTGCTCACGCTGCTGCAGGCGGGAGGTGCTGGAGGGGTTGCTGGTCTCAGGAGGAGGTTTTCAGCAAGTCCAGTGGGCAATCAGCAGGGAATCAACAGGGATTCGAGTGCTCCGTGGGGATCCCAAAGGGATCTGTACAGGGCTCATCGCTATTTCCACCAGTGATCTGTGAGGTAATGTAGAATCACTCTTTCTAAAGCAAGCGGCCGACACAGATCATCTTGGCAATGTGTAAAGAAGGGTTCAGGACAGGCACAATGGGACAGTTTGGATTCCCCAATAAGCTGGTTTATTCAAAAGGCAGCGCAGACCCATCACACAGCCGGGGCTCGCTGGAAAACAGTGAATCTGGAAAGGTTTTGGAGCCACGCTGAGCAAGCAAGTCACTGGGGGGTCACGGTGCACTGCTGTAAAAAGCAGCACCGTGCAAAGGGTCTGTAAAGCTGGGACTGAAGAGGCAATTTCTCTCTCTATCCAAAGAGGTTAAATCAGGACGACAGGACAGGAGCGTCAGAGCCACAGAGCAGATGCTGAAGACTCCAGGGCTGATTCGCAGGGAAGTTAGGGACCTGGGAAGGATACAGAAGAAGAGGGAGCTGCCCCGTCAGAGCCCGTCACCCCAGCCCGGCCCTTGCCCGTGCCTAAGGCTGCATCTCGGCCAGCCTGCCGCAGGCAGCACCCCGGGAAGCCCTGGATTAAGCTTTCCCCCTTTTTTTAATTTCAAAATACAGATGCCTGAAAATGCAACGTGCAGCTTCAGTGAATCCTCCGTCTGAAAAGCTGCTGAGTGGATAACCGGTTTGAAACGGTTGATACAAAAACCGGGTCTTGGCATTTTCAGGAGGAGGGGTTCCAATGTCTTCATTTTAAAAAGTGCTTGAAAATGAGTTAACAGATCAGCTGAAACTGAAGGAAAATTGTTTGAAGTCCTCTAAATATCTATGTATAAAATACGCAGACACAGGGAGAGAGGAAGAAAGGGAGAAAGATAATTCCGATTTGAATTTTTTTCTTTTTGCCTTCGGTACATTAATTTTATTTCAGCTTTTCATCTGGTTTTGTAATAAGGCTTTTACTTTTTTTTTTTTTTTTTTTTTTTTTTAAGATGTTTCTGGGACCAGGATACAGCTTTGTCCACTTTTCAGCAGCCTGAGGAGTGGGGAAGGAGACTGGCACAAAATTCTTGAAGTGCCCTAAAGTTGGAAATGATAGAAAGTACCTGTGCTAATATTTATGTGTTACGGAAGAAAAGAAAATCTTTGTGCAACAGGAGTGTATCCAAAATGAAGGGTCACACAACAGTGGTGTGAATATGTGGCTCATGTGCAATTACCGCCGTCAGGGAGGTGTTTTACAGCACAGGGCTGAGGAATTTTAGCTACGATGTTATTTCCTTCCTGGCTAATTCTTCAAGTCATTAATCTTAACAGACTTTTATCATCACCTGCTCTGACCTCCTGTGTAAGGCAGGGTGACAAATCATTGATGGGCAAACTCTGGTTTAGTTACGTTGTTATTTACTGAACAGCTTCAGTTCCCCGGGGGCTCAGCTCGGGTTTTTTGTGCTGTTCTCTGCGAGCATCCGCCGGTCCCGATTTGTGCTCTTTGGCTGAGCCTTGCAGGGCAGAAAATCACTAACGAAGACTGCATTTTGGGGACTGGAGCGGGGAATTAATTTTTGGCCAGATATAGCAGCTTCTGCTTAATTTTTAAGACTTTGTCTCTCTGCAAGTGTCTTCTGAAGTACCAGGCAGCTTCCTTGTAGGGATGGCCGACCTAGAGCTAGAGGCGCTAAGCCTGGGATTTTGTGTAAGGAAATAGGCAGCTACTCACAGCCATCCTCTCCGTGGCTGCCTCCGAGGCCTCTGCGGCACCGTAATTTCTCTCCCCGTGCTGTGCAATGCCTGGCTTGTGCCTCCCCATGCTCAGTGACGCCTCGGCGATGCCTCCCTCGCCCTGCAACCCATGGCTCCCGAATGGCACCATCACTTAGGCAGGTCGAGCAACTTTGGCGGATGGGAAGGGTTTAGGTCCCACATTTTATGGCGAGCTAACGGTGGGGATGTGCTTTTTTTTTTTTTTTTTTTCNACGAACACCGCTATGACGGTTTGTATCTATTTAAAGCACATTTCTTCCCAGGAAGCCAGCATGGCATGCTGTTAAAACCTCATATTGGGTTTTTAAATGGGGAAGGAGATAATAATGTAATATGGACATTTCCCTGGCTGCCTCCGTTTGTACAGTCCTGCTCTATTTACCGTCCTAGTGCTGTGCTAAACCATTTTACCATCGTCTGTTTTCTTCTGCATAATTTCATGTAAATTCTCAGTCACTGGGTGCTGTAGGTGTATTAAACGTGCTTCAAACTCCCTCTGCCTTTGAGAGCTCTTTTCTCCCTCACTCCAGCAAGCCCCTCTCGCTGTTCCTGGGTTCAGCCAGGGCCATGGCTCAATGGTGCTGAAGACAGGGTTAAGGTGAGAAGAGACAAGGTCACCAGAGGCCTGCAAGAGCAGACCAGCGGTAAGAAGCTGCCTGACAAGGTCACTGCTTTGGAAGGAGCCATGTCCCCGGCGCACAGACCCTGGAGGGTGCTCTCGGCTCCGCTGCAGGAGGGTCTCCTGCTCTCCTCCAAACGCGGGTCTCTGCAGGACCTGGCCGTGCCAGCCCCAGGTGTCCAATGGGACAACGTGCAGCCCAGCACTCCTCCTTCCCTCTGCAACGGAGATGACGGCTGATCACATATTCCAAATGCCTCATTCCCCTTGAGTACTCATTTTCTTGCACAGGAACATTTACTCTTCTGCACCTATGCTGCATACCAAACACGCTCTTTCTGCCTCCAACGTATTCAGTTCAAGGTCTTTTCTCTAATAGCCTCAGTTTTACCTTTTCAAAATAGTTCCAAAGAGGTCTCGCTGATGACTTGGGAGGTATGAGGGATGGTGCACAGCAGTGTCATCATGGATATGAATCTTAATGGCAACCTGCAAACCTTCAGATGGCTCTGAGAAAGGAGGAGATAATGGTGTCCCAGAATACACCCCCCAGTGTTACCTTCCCATTTGCCATTAGTCCTGTGCACACTTGGAGATTAAAAGGAGACCGGTCTAATTAAAGCCAATATAAATTTGGATCTCCTAAAATATGACCGATTAATAATGTATTACGCTCTAGCAACAAAGAGCTGTAAATTACCCAGAGAGTGGCAGAGCCGCCAGCTTGCTGCGTGCCACGCTAAGAGCTGCCAGTAACGCCTGGCTCCTAAATCATGTCTGCTTGGGTTCATCTCCAATAGACTAGAAAGACTTAATTCTCTGAGTTCAATAAATAACGTGTCTGTCTTGAACACAGCAAGTAATTCATTGCTTCCCGTGTAACTAGTAGCTCAAAGATCTTCATTTAAAGCTCTTTATGGGGGAATGACTCTCTCATGTGTTAGGGATGGTTATGGAGTTTCTCATTTTCAAATTACTGGGTAAAACCTAGCCCCGTTTAAATCTGGCCATTAATTAGAGGAAGTAATTGCCGCTCCCTGTCTCTTCAGTCACTCTAATGTGAAAGGAAACAGTCATTTTGGTTTGGTTGGTGGTGGACAGATGCCCACGGCACTTAGCTCTAATTGGGTCCCAACCCTGGAGAAGACGGGACTGAACAGAAGCGGAGGCTTTCAGGCTGCTTTGCACGTCCATCCAGTTGTGATGAATTCATTGCCTAACTAACTCCAGCGAGCCTCGGCACACCCCACGGGCTGGGGGGTGATGCAATCCACGTTAATGAAAGCTGGGATTTTGGCTGGCGTAAATTAGCACTGCTGCCGAGCAAGAGGAGCGGGCTGGGTGGCGAAGCCCTGCCTCTGCCACCCCAGGGGTCAGCCCTGAGGAGCCCTCTGTCCCCATGGTGAACTGAGAAATCTGCGAGCACATGCCAGGGAAGTGTCTGACGTGCATCCGCAGAGGTCTCCGTTTAACGAATCCCTCTGTGCCACCAGGGTATGTGCCGGAGGAAACGGCACGTGGTCTCTGTCCGCAAAGGACCGTAACACACAAGCAAAATTCTTCCTCATCTTAACAGGAGACTGTGTCACTGGCCCCTCGGGGTCCGGGCTCCCTGCCTGCTGCCCTCCCCGCACCGCAAGGTCCCTGTTACGAACTCCCCACCTGCGCCACGAGCTGCGGATTTCCAGCCCGGAAGAAGCAGCGTGGCCGGAGCCACCGCCAGCAGGAACCTGCTTGCCCCAGGCAGAAGAGCCTCCTCCTCTGCCAGCTCTTGCACAGGTCTAGTGGCAGCGCTAAGCCCCTGGGTCGGAGGGCCCCCATCCTGCTTTCGCCACAGCACAGAGGAGATGGCTGCTCTCTGAGCGGCCACAGTCAGGTTTGGGGTCAGGTCTCACTTTCTGCAAGGTCTTGCACAGCCTGCTTTTAATTCCTGCGACCCTGAAAGCCACCTGGGTGCTATTACCACACCTTCCTGCTGAAGAAGAAAGAGCGAAAACATCCCGCTCACCAAGAGGATTTACACCCTTTACTATCGGTGCCTGGAGAGACAAGGGACGAACGCTGCTTCCCACAACATGTGTACAGCAAACGAGGCTGGCTGCGGATCTGATGCTCTGTTTAAGGAAGATGTATGCTCCAGCTGCAGGCTAACAGCTCTTGGCTTGGTGATATCCAGAGACCAAGTATTATAAATAACAGGAGATTAGCAACACTCTGTTAACGCTTCAGACTCCTCTGATGTGTTTGTTAATGTCTGCAAATGAGCTGTACTCGAGCGTTTAGCAACATCAAGTTGCAAATGTCACCAACAGAGAAATCTAAATCTTTAACTGATTTTAAAAGCCTTTAAAATTGCAGCGCTCCTGTTCACACACAATTCAGAGGACCGTGATTAACACACAACTTACTTTCATGCTTCACCCTTCATTTGGAGCATGACAAAGGTCTGCACGGCTTAGTGCAGAAACTGCAAGGGGCAGGAATGTTTAAAGAGACGTTCGGCGGAGGGAGGCACATGGCAGCTCCTGGGGAAAGGACGCCTGAGCTGTGTGGAGGAGGGAGAGGTACAAGGAGCAGGGAGCGGAGCGAGGATATGAGAGGTGATGGAGAGGAGCCGATACTACAGAGCAAGAAGATCAAGGAGGGGCTGAACACCTAAAGCGCCATTTGCCTTTTCTTGCCCTGTATCCTGGCGGTGATCTGTCAGAGCAAGGGCCCCCCGTGCTCCCTGTCGAGTTCAGCAAGACAAGAGAGGAGCAAAAGGACAGTGTCCAAAGTCCAGTGTCCAAGTCCAGTTAAGCTTCTCCCAAAGAAGGCATCCAAGACGAGGCAGACAAACCCCACACCATATGTTCCCTTCTCCCTCCCCCCCCTTGTGTTTTTTTTTCTGTGAGTCTGGTGCCTCTCGGCCCACGCTGGGAGGCTGTGGTGTGCCAAGTGCCAAGGGAGAGAGCTCAGCCGAAAACCTCTGGGAAGGCTCCTGGCTACCAGACAGGCTCTGAAGGGACTTGATAGGAGTCCAAGAGGCTGCTTGGTCACTGGGGGAACACCCACCACCCTCCCAAAGGCACTGCTCCCCCACTGGAGGGTGCTTCCTAACAGCCGTCATGCCCTGCAGTCGGACGGCAGCGTGGCATTGCCCTGCTCTTTGGAGCCGGGGACCTCCGGGAGTGGGGGTCCTCTCCTTGCCTCTCTTACTCCAAACGTCCAGAGACCACGACTGGAAAAGGCACGTCCAGGCAGTTTTTAGGGTGTGCTCCCTCCACCTCTGCTGTAGCCAATTCTGGGCTGTGCTATGGCCAACTACTTGCCTGACCCATTGTGCTGGTTTTGGCTGGGATAGAGTTAGTTTTCTCCATAGCCGCTAGTATGGGCCTATGGTTTGGATTTGTGCTGGCAACAGTGTTGATAACCCAGGGATGCTTTCGTTACTGCGGAGCAGGGCTTACACCAGGTCAAGGCCTTTTCTGCTCCTCACCCCACCCCACCAGCGAGCGGGCTGGGGGGGACACGAGGAGCTGGGAGGGGACACGGCCAGGACAGCTGACCCCAGCTGACCAAAGGGATAGCCCACACCATGCTGAGCGTCATGCTCAGCATATAAAGCTGGGGGAAGAAGAAGGAAGGGGGGGATGTTCGGAGCGATGGCGTTTGTCTTCCCAAGTCACCCTTACGCGTGATGGAGCCCGGCTTTCCTGGAGATGGCTGAGCACCCGCCTGCCGGTGGGAAGGAGTGAATGAATGCCTTGTTTCGCTTTGCTTGCTTGCGCAGCTTTTGCTTTGCCTACTAAACTGTCTTTATCTCAACCCACGAGTTTTCTCACTTTTGCCCTTCCGCTTCTCTCCCCCACCCCACCGGGGGGGAGTGAGCGAGCGGCTGCGTGGGGCTGAGCTGCCGGCTGGGGTTAAACCACGACACCCATGTGTCTCCACATGGTCTGAACTGGGGCACTTTCTCTCCCCCTGGGAGGACGTGAGAATAGCACATATGCTGGGTGTGGAGAGCCCCTGTAAAGAGCTCCCGCTAAAATCTGATTTCGGGAAGAGTGTATTACTCTGTTGAGTTCAATAGATCAAGCTGCCAGGATTTACTTGCTCTTGGGGGGAAGGAGCTCTAAAAGGCAATCAGAAGAGGTAACTTCATGGGGTTTTCTTCATCAGCCAAGGTTTCACATTCCTCCAGTAGCAGAGCTGTGGATTTCGGCACCCGCATCCTCCCGGCACAGGGGAACGGACAGGAAGGGTGTTGAGTGTGCAAGGCTCTGCCACATGCACCACTTCGGGAAATGAGAACAGTCAAACTTATCTGGCAGGCTGATGATTCATTAATGGAGAGCATATTCAGCACCCAGGCAGCGGGGAGATGAAGGAGGTCTTTGTTATTGGAAATGACTGTCAGTTGAGGTGGGGGAGATACTTACTGAATCAATTTTCACCAGTGGTTATAAAAATGTATTTCATCATGATCAGGCTGCTGTTTTGTCTTCCTCTCCTGCCGCTAACACATGCTACTGCTGCCACTCACCCTGCTAATCACCCCGCTGCTTATTAGCCTAGGATCGGCTCTTGCGGCCTTTTCATCTCCTGTGGTCGCGTCGCCCCACCAGCCCCCTGAAGTGCCAACGCTGCGCAGGCCCGTGAAGGACTGCCTCTGCTCAGAGGTACGGCCAGGAGCTGCGTTCAGGGTGTGCAACAGATGCATATGTTGACAGGATCACGGGATCACAGGATAATCCGGGTGAGGAGGGACTTCCGGAAATCTCTGCCTCTGCCTCCTGCTCAGGGCAGGGTCAGCTGTGGGGTCGGACCGTGTTGCTAGTGAAAGTCTTGGAAAGCAGACAGAGGTAGGAGTGCCCTCGGGAAGATAGCTCTGGGTCAGCAGTAGCCTGGAGAAGTGGTTGCTTGGGGCACCCAAATTTCCATGGGTACCTTTGGTAGAGACGGATGAGGACTGATGCACGACGGGCAATTTGCTGGGATTTGGGGCTGTAGCTGCTAAAGGGAATGGTTTGGGCAGGGACCAGCAATCACCTGCAGCACTCTCACCCCAGAAAGTGGCTTAGAGCGAAACGGGGTTTGGCCAAATGGTCCTTTGCCAGCGGAAGGGAGAGGACGCCTGCCTGGGGATGTGCTGCAGACTTGCAGTGGGGGAAGCAGGTTTGGCATTCAGAATAATCTCCACGTGCTGAAAAAACAGTCCAAAATCAACGATAGAAAATTCAGTAATAACAAGCGCAAAGCACTGCACTTAGGCAGGGAAAAAAACCCCCCAGTACAGCAAGATGAAAGGAAGAAGAATTGGCTCTGCAGTAGAACAGCAGGGCTAGCCAGAGGGGGGCTTGCCCTGCCTGAGAGGATGTCTGGGAGCAGCGAGGTTCACCCAAGGCTTTCTTATCACGGACTGAGTGGTCCTGTGTGGCAACAGCTCCTCGTTGATGAGACATTGGTGGCCGTCGCGTCCAGCCGGAGAAAGGCAGTCTGGGCAAGGCTATGCTCCCTCACACTGCTGGTGCCCAGGACCATGCGGGGCAAGCCTTGGAGAAACGGTGGGAGCCAGGAGGTTTGCAGGAAGGCTGAGAGAGCAAAGCTGGTTCAGTCCGGGAAAGCGGATGGGGAGACCCACAGTAACAAAATTCTACCCTGTCAGCGATTGCTATGACAGTGAGGAATTAGTTCCTGTTGGTCAGTGGGAGCTGGACAAGAGTAACGGGCATCTGTCTCATCAGGGGATACTTTGACTAGCGGTGGCAGGGGGAAATCTCTCTTCTGCCACGGGCTGGGTCTGGCTACTTGGAGGCACAGGGCTCTGGATACCAGCAACGGTCAGAGCTGTCTCCAGGGAGGGCTGTGGCGCATCCCGCCTGGGAACAGCCAGGGGCCGAAGGTCTCGTCACTGTGTGCTGGTAGGACATATGACAGCAAGCCCTATCACTTCACCAGCACTTCTGTAGAAGCTGCACCCCTCCGAGTCCCTCTTTATTTATTTACTGCCCATTTTTTATTAAACCAGCTTTCCAGGACTGGGGCAGCAGTGCCAGAGGCAGGCTTGAACACACGTGGGGAACCCACTGCAGGCCAGGGGGGTCGCAGAGGGGCTGGGGCATCCCCTCTGTGTCCCCTCCTCCTTGCTGTCAGCACCTCTCCCCCTGTCCAGCCTCCTGCAGTGCATGTCAGGCACCAGGATCTGTTCTCCCTCTGCACCAGATGAGGGTGCTCAGCAGGTCCTGTGGGCCCTTCTTTGGGAGCGTGCGCTGGAGGGACCTTTTCTGGGAGCTGTCTTTAAAGCTGGAGGACAGTGTGACCAGTACGACCAGGAAAGGGAGGCTTGACACAGGGAAGGCTTTGCAGATCTCCCTGGCCCATCTGGTCTGGGCTACCGTGCTTGGAGGATGGTATCGAGACATTCTGAGTTCCAGAAACCCACATTTTCATTCAGCCTGCCCCCGCTTGGATCTCTTTCTTGAGATCTGACTCAGCAGTGTTGGAAGTGAAACTGGAAAATGAAAGGAGTTGATTCTGTCCTCTGAGAGTAGAGAGAGTGGACATTTTTCCTCTTTCCCCGATAAGGACAGCTAGCCGCATCCCAGACCATGTCCCTGTAAGCCAATAGCTAATGGTGCAGGAACAATTTCACAGACAGACCGTATCATCTTCACAGATGACTACAGGCAGCCCCCATATCCAGCTTGGATGTTCTGGCTAAAATTATCTGCAGGCTGAGACGGAGCCTGGTGTCAGCCCAAATAAACAACTGGCACAGCAGAGCCCAGACAGGAGCCACAACTCCTCCTCATCCGTCACGCAGTGGAGTGACTGTGCAACGCTGATAAATCTCGGCAGCAGAAATGCAAGCTCTGACGCTAAGCGGAGGCTGGAGTTAATGAATGGGAAGCAGGATTCAACGTGCTTTAGTGTCTGTTTGAAGAGTCAGGAAACACTGGGACTATTTAATTGAAAGTAACTGTACAAAACCCAGAATTAATTCTTGTTAAACATCCACAGTGACATTTTCTTAAGTGGAAATTAAACAGGGATTAAGGTGAAGCCTCCTAAGACTCTCCCTGTTGTGACCAAGAATATTTTAAGGCACCAGACTGTGTTAAATTTGAAGAAATGAGCTGCTCCGGATGCACTCTTATGTTTTTCCCTCTCTCTGTCTTGCTGCTCAGGCAAGCAGAGGCAGCTGGAAGTACGGGGGTGCTAAACAGAGGTGCTCTTAAATTGTGTGCCTCCTCCGAGCCCTGGTGTCTCACCCATGTTTGCAAGCACTGCCTGAAATGGGAGGGAAAAAGAAATGCTTTGTAAAGGAAAACCTAGACAAAATGAGAAAGGCCATTTTCCCCTGCGGTTCCCCAGTGCTCTTGCCCGTACTCCGGAGCCCACGCTCCCTGATCACCCTCTGGGAAACCAGCAAGAGGTGTTGGTCACAGATCCAGAGGGGGCGGGGGGTGGAGGTGGCGCTGTTAAACCCCTCACACCTGCGATGCCAAGGCAGAAAGGCACAAAGGCATCCATGGAGTGAGACACAGGTGTCCAAAAGCAGAAGGTAAACCGGAAGTGAAACCTTCCTTTCGGACCTGTAGTGCTGCCTTCTGCTTCCCCGGGGCGTGTTTACAGAGCAGAAGCTCTGTTGGTGTAGTTATACTGGCAGCTGGCTAAAGATGCTAACCTCACCCGTTAGCATGGGCAAATAGCGGGTAGTTTGACAGCGATCAGCTCAAGGAGCCGTGTGGCTGCCGGATGGGGTGGGCGCTATCGATAAGCGGAGCCCCACCACCGTGCCTGTGGATATGTGTAACAGCCTGAAGGGTTCCCCACTGCTGGTATTTTTTGTGTAGTAACAGCAGCTGAGCAATGAGGAAAAAGCATCTCTGTGACAGGCTGGGGGCTCCATTCACACGTGCAGCATCTGCAGCCGAATCCTCGTGACAGCACGCAGACCTGCTCATCCTCCATTGCCTTTTCCCCAGGGCAATTCCTGCTGGCAGCAGCGACAGGGCACAACAAGCTCCTGTCTGGGTGTTTTTATCACACACATTTCAGCCACCAGCAAAATGATAGGCAGCTGAATCTTCTCCAGAAGCCTTCTGCTCCCTGCTTGGAGGCGGTCTGTGTCCACATGGGCCAGGCCACTTTGGAGGGTTTCATACCTCTGCCAGCATGTTTACAAAAGGGCTGTTTCCTCCTGAGGCCGTGGAGAAAACCTCCCAGGTTTGCAAGGCACGCAGTGCCCGGCCGATCCCGCAGGACTGACTGCTCCAGGTGGACTTTTAGGGGATCGTAGTCAGCCTGGTCTCCAGCGCATTGTGAACCGGGTCCATTGGGTGGTCTTTTCCAAGCCCTTCTTGTTCCAGCTTCTGGAATGAAAGATGCGGTTCCTCCTTTTACCTCTGCCACTGCCACTGCCTCTGCCTCCTTGGAAAACAAGTTCCTGGCAATCATCTCCTCTGGAAGTTATCTTCACTATCGTAATTCTCCAGCTAGTTGTTTCTGTATAGTACCACACAACACAGCCTGCCTGGATAAGCCGACACATCCCACGTGCTAACAGCCTGCTCCCCATCAGCAAAGCTCTGCCGATCAGCCAGCAGCAGCGCGATTCCTCCCAGGCGGACATGTGAGGGCTGCCTGCTCTCGCTGCCTGCTCTCGCTGCCTGCTCTCGCTGCCTGCACAGGCAAGTGCTCCTGCCGCCACCCTGGAGACTCCGAGCTCCAGCAGCCCTTGCAAGGAGTCAACGGCTTTGTAGGTTGTGTAAACCTGGTTAGCCGGTAATCACAGCCTTTTCTTGCCCCCGTGTCCTGGAGGATCTGCGCTCCTTTGCCGGGCTGCACGAGCTGTCATCAGCCTCGCCATCTCCCACATCAGACCCCCCCAACAGTGTCTGAAGCTCCGCACCGAACCCACAGTCTGGATTTGTCTGCCCTGTGGCTTCCCTCGAAGTCGGGTCAGTTTGAGACTGCGGTGCTGAGCCTCACCCGATGCTAACCATGAGGAAGCAGAGCACAGGAAGGCTTTGAAGGGCCACCAGCCCCTCCGCCCATCTCGGCAGAGGCTGGACCCCGTCTGAGCTGTCAGTGTGTTTGAGAAAGAAGAAGAGAGGGTTGAAGAGTTGCCAAGGGGGGTGCAGTGTCACAGGAAAGTAGGGCACCTTGAAGCCTCCATCCTTCTCCAAGTGTGAGCTGGGCGAGCTCCGGTCCCCGTCTGTCGACGCACTAGGGGAAGAGCCAGGATGGAGCAAAGGCTGTCTTGGAAACAGAAGCGAGACGGAAAGCACTGTCCTATTGACAAAGAGCATAACCTGTTAGAAGATAAACATTTGGCTGGAAATTAGAAGTTAGTTCTTGCCCATCGGGGCAGGAGAGCTCCTGTGGGAGTAATATGGACAGAAACCTGATTTTTTTTTTACGATGGTGCTTACTAAGTTTCTGAAAGAGGTTGTATGACACAGTCCCCAGAGCTGGAAGAAGACGACTGCCACCCACTAGTTCCTTTCGGTTCAAGGCTCCTCCGCTCCCCACTCGGCTTCCAGGTTTGTCCATCTCTTCTTCTCATCCAGTGCGCTATTCAATTAATTAAATATTCTCTCCTGCAGATTGCTGGCTGAGGGTGACACACGTTTAATGAACAGCTGCAGGTCCCTAATCACATTGGCAATTAGGAATGTAATTAGAGCACTTGCAAATGGTTTTCATGCTGATAAAACATGACAGAATAGAGCATTTTCACTCACTGTCGGCTGCCAGACAATCTGTTACCCATCTAATGGCAATTTAATTACAAATTCCTTCACTACCTTTGTTTGCGATCACTCGAGCCCTTGGCTTGACTGGGCAGCTCTTGGGTTCGAGTGCAATGCTACCCGACATCATTGGTCTAGAGCTGCGGATGGAGAAGCCCAGGTTAAGAGGAGGGGTTTCATGAAGGGAGGTCCAAGAAGCCATTCCTCCCACCTGGCTGCCTCTGAGCCAGGTAAGAGCCTGTCCAGAGCGGCAGAGACTTGTCAAAATAATGTTTCTCAAAGGGCTGAGCTAAAAAAAACCCACAGGAACCACTTTTGGAGGAGGGCCTGGCTGGCATGGCAGCGAGCAAAGCAAGGGCAGGGCTGGAGCACAGGGCAACCCCCCTGCCACCTGAAACGATGCTGATTTACCCCGGGTAAAAACGTGATGCTGAGAAACATCATGCTGGAAGCCTTTCAGAGAAGCAGCGGAAGACTTGCTTGTGGGGACGTCACAAACAGGTGTGAGATCCGGCTCTAAAAGCTTTTTATTTTGGTAAAGGCTCTTTTCATCCCTTCTTCGTTTCAAAGAGTTATCTGGGCTCTTTTGTGCGGTACTGAAACCTGACCCTGGAACTCAGGAGTCCCTCACACAGTGCTCAGGTCCCAGGCGAGGGCTGGTCAAGCCCTCCCTCCTGCCAGCCTCCAGGGATTCACGCCTGCTGATCAAACGTGGCTTTTTTCCTATGACCCCATTTTTAGCTCCTGAACACCCTTCACTCTCCCAGGCTTTACTCTGAAGTGCAAACCCTGCTTGCTGTGAGCTGGCACAGCCACGGGACAGTCTTTTTCTTCCCAAACCCCTGGCTGAGCTGAGATGGCATTTGGAAGTCACAAAAGGTCCTGAGCCAGCACATGGTACTCCCAAACTGTCCGACCACGGCTCTCAATCCCTTTGTGCGCCGTGCAGCGCGATGTGACAGCCCTGTGCAAGGGGCTGCAGGGGAAGGCGAAGCCTCAGCTGCAAAGACCTTCAACCGGGTGTGCTCCGAGTTGTGCTCAACCCTGGGGCCACAGCTATTAAACCTGAAAAGCCGACCCTGCCCCAGCGGTATCTTGGCATTGTCTTCAGAAAAAACAAGCATCTTTTGATGCTTAGAGCCTTTCTTGCAGCAGCAGCTCCCATTTAACTGGCAGTGAGTGGCCATGAAAGAGAAAGCGAGGACAGTGCGGACAGACGGGGCTCCCATTTTAAGGGGATTAAGGTGAAACCCAGGTGAAACACAGCGCTGCAGCCTGTACTGAATAGTGAGTCAGGGGCTCTTTTGGGGAGCTGCAGCCGTGCTGGGAGGGGTGTGCAGAGGGCGTGTGGGGAAGCAGATCCCATCTCCCATGGGACTGCATGTGTGGAAGAATTTGCTTACCTCGTCTTCACTGAACCACAGTCCAGGGGGGGAGTCCCGCCTGGCTTAAGGAGCCCTTGAGGATATAGGTATTCCCCGTGGTGATGTAAGAGGCATCTGACGTGCCCCTGTCATCAGGGATGCTTGGCAAAAAGGCTCCCATCCCATTAACCAACCCCAAATTGCTCCAGTGCTGCCGCTCCTGGGCAGGCACAGGGATGCAGTAAAACAGCAGGCAGCATCCCAACCTTGCCCACCTCCCCAAGCCAAGCAGCGCTTGTGGCCATTTCCACGCCTGCTTTCTTGGACCTTTGTGGTGGTGACTTAATTGGGAAGCGCATGTGGCTGTGAGCAGTGGTGTTGGGGCTCAGCCACGCGGTGGGGCCACCGGGCCAGCCTGGCTGAGGGGTGAGGAGCAGGGGCCAGGGCTGCAGAGCACAGCCGGAGGGGCAGAGCCGGGGGGCAGAGCTGATTAGGGTTATAAAATATCGCAAAGTCTGGAGAGGAAGAGGTTTGCAGAAACAGAGACTTTCCTCCAGGGGTTTGTTGCTGCGAGGGCAGTTGTGTCTTCAGCGTGTGTGCGGGTGCAGAGGGGAAGGGGGCTCACGCTCCGTCATGGCGTGAGGATGAAGGTGCAAGGGTGTCTCAGTCATCTCAGAGGATGCTGCTGTGTATTTGTGCAGTCACCGTGCGCTGCAGAGCTGAAAGAACACCGTAATTTTGTCGTCAACAGCACTTCCCCTCCGTTCTCAAGGTGCTGTGTAAATGTTGAGTGTATTCAATTCATTACCAGGTAAAGCAGGATTAAGAAGCCCATTTTACAAATGAAGACACTACTCAAGAGCAGTTATTCACATCAAGCTCACATACTGAGACAGCTGGGAACAGAATGGAGGGGCTTTTAATGACAAGTGAAGGGCAAGGATCTGACAAATTACTGCCACGTTTTTGGTACATAAAATATCAGAGCCCAAGTGTCATCTAAAACATTGAACTGGCTGAAGGTGGTGATGCTTCCTCGTAACCGCTGGTAAATACAGCAGCTGAATTCACAGCTCTGATGGGCCTTGCAGAAAGTCTGCAGGTAGTTTTTTCATTGTTCTCAAAACTTGCAGCTGATGTTTAATTTGGCTGCATATATGGTAAAAATGTACCAAAGCTGCACAGCACGCTGGCATCAGCTGCACAAGCACAACCAGTGCTCCCAGCCCACAGCGTGGCCGTGGGCAACACGGGGCGACCTGATGCTCCGCTCTGCCAGTCCCACCATCCAAGGGCTTTTTCCCTTCAAATCACCTCACCAATCCCTTCTGCCCAGACAGCTCAGTCCTGGCCCTGTAGCTGCAGGTAGTTAATGAAAGATTGTCATGGCAAAGGCACCCGTATGTTAAAAGCAGGATAATGATGAAGCCCCCGCCACGAGGTTCCCGAGTACGCAGGCAAAGGTGGGGGCTGCATCGCTTGGATCCAGGCGCGACACCGCTGCATCCAGCTGATCAAAGGCAGCGAGGTGAGGCGGCACAGTCCCTGTCAACGAGCAAGCTGTAATGAGGATTTTCACATGGATGGCCTCAGCCTGCTTATCTTTGCAAATAAAAAAGGGCCACACTCAATCCAGGAGAGACAGGAGAGCAGGGGCCATGCGAAGAGAAGGCTCTTGGCTCAGTGTGGTTGAGAAATAGAGGGAAAGATGCGTTTCTGGGGCACAGTTGCTGAGAAGTCAGGCAAAAGCCTGTGGCCACGGAGGGATGTCTGTGCTCACAGGCTGTGCCTTGGGGACTACGCAGAGCCTCTGCTCAGTGCAGCCGTGGGTGTGCTGTTGCACACAGAAGCATCCACGGGAGTTGGCGCTGACGTGCCTCCCAGCTTTCCCGTGACTCCTCTCCCTGTGCCCTGGGGCACTGCCGTCCCCCAGAGCTTGGGCAGGGCTGGGGGACCCCGCTGTGCTGTATGACACTTGGTGGGAGCCGTGATTCGGCTCTGGGGGTCCTAGGTACCGAGGGCTCAGGGTGCCCTTGTTCCCCGCCTTGTCCCCTTGGCTCTATGTCCCTTTCTGGCTGGGCGTTTACTTTTAAAACTCCTGGGAGCACTTGCCCCCTCGCATCCTGCAGCTGACCCAGTTCTTGCTCGTTGCCATGGAGAACTGGACTCGTTTCCATCTAACAGTCTTTGTGCTGCTCTGCCTTGACCACGCGGACCAGCTCCGGAGCAGGGAGGATGTTGCGACGAGCCTTGACGTGGTATTCCCAGGAGAAGGGGCCAGGTTAGCTTTGCAAATACCACCGAATGGCTGGAAGACAGTTCCTGGCTGCCTTTCTCCAGGTGGGTCAGCACGTGTTTCTGCAGCTGTCACGTCGGGAATTGCTTCCAGCGCTCTCTCGTAATACAGCTTCTGCCACCTGTACGTCCTGCTGTGCGGTTACCGCTGAACCTGCACAGCTGATTTCCGCTGGCTTTTGAGCTGGTGCTTCTGGGTGACACTTTACGTTTTGTTTGCACTCCCCTGGGACCCCAACAGAAAAATAAACATCTGGTGGCTCCTGACGTTGGATCAGCCGCTGCACTGCTTAGTGGCTCAGCTGTGGCTTGTGATCTTCCCAAGCAGAGGCCAGGGAAGCGTTGTCTGCACAGAGGCATCACCACCAGTCCTGTGCCAGCCTCACCCCCGTCTCACCCGCAGACACTGGTACCCACTGGTGGTGGCTGAGTTATGCTGGTCTGTAGAAACAGGAATGCCGTTGCCCAAACTCTCCTCCGCGTCCCCTTGCCTTGGCAGCTCCCTGCCGTTTTTAGTCTGAGTCACAAAGTGCTGACGATGTCCTCACCCCCTGCACCCCACAGCACACTGCAGCTGGACAGGATGGAGCATCTCTGCTGCTCTCGCACTGCGCAGCGCTGGCCAGAGAGGACCGTGCACCCCAGGAGCACGGGTGCACGGGGCAGAGAGCTTCGTGCTCCGCTCCGCCCTGGGCGCTCTCACACCCTGGCCACCCCCTGCTTCCCTGTCCCCACTTGGGCCCAAATGTCAATAGACTTTAGGTGACAATCTCTGTAAGCCCCTGTTTCAACACACCCTTTAAAATTCAGAAATACTTCAATAAAGGCTTTCAGGTCTCATTTCAGGTATCGTCCATCATTCCGTAGCCAGACCAAGAGGATATTTCTGCAACATGTTAAGTGATGCTTTGACGTGTCTAATGATCAAGAACAGTCAATTTTAGGGGCTGATATTTCAGACGAGTATTTAAAATCTCAGTTAGAGTTCTATTAAGGAGGACTAATTTGGGGCCAGTTCAGACAATGTAGCACAGACACTATAAATCATTTACCTCATGCAGTCTATGAACGACTCAGGGGTGTAATTTTCTGTTCTGTCCATTTATTAAACTGTTGGGTTTTTTTTTTTTTTTTTCCCAACCTGGAGTGAATTCATCAGTTAAAGAAATTTTCATTCATGGGTGGAGGGATCGCAGCTTTGTATTCCTGGCTAGGATTATCACACCTCAGTGCAAGCCATTGTCATTAGCAGACAGGAACAGATGAGGCAGTCTCTTGATGTCACTTGCTGTATAAAAATAGTAATTTGTCCTGTCTCTTTGCTTTGCAGCTTCCCGAGAAGGGGTGAAGCCCCAGGGCTCCCATGAAGTCAGTGGGATTTTTGAGCTTCAGCGAGGGAGTTTTTTTGAATTTCCTGTTTCATGAACTCCAGAGCAAATAAAAAACTAAAAAGCCAACATCAGCCTTCCCCTCAGCCCACCCCAAAACGTGCCGCTAGCCCTCCCAAACCCAGGCAACAGCTTAGAAACCATCCTTCTCCTGCATCCCCCGAGTCTCAGAGCTTGGGGTCTCAAGGTGAGAGCCCCTGGCCCCAGAGCCCTGAGCATCCGTGCCGTGAGAGCGACCTGCTTCCTGCCCTGTCCCTGCAGTAGGAGCAGCTCTCCAGGATCCGTCCTTGCAGACCCAGGCTCTTGGCGTCTCAGACCCCTCTGTGCTGTGCGCACACACCTCGGCCGGGCAACGTCCCTCAAAGACACGACTGTAGCTACCTTCATTACACTAACGGTTTGCAGGTTGATTTTTTTTCCCCTCCTGGCTGACTCGAGGAAGCAATTTCTAGTTTGATTTGTGGTGCTTGTGACATTGAAGCCTCATGTGTTCAGCAGTGCGTTCCTGGAAAGCAGTGGCAAAGCTCATTTCACCTTCGCAGTGAAGTCTTTTTCTTTCTATGAAGCAACCTCCCATGTCAGTAATGGTTTTAAATTGACTTTCACAGATGCCCATCAACAAGAGATATCGTTTCCTAGAAACCAGAGGTTAATGGAGAAAGACACCAAATAAAGCAAGAAGAAAGTGGAAAAAGCTCCTTCCTGCTCTCTGGCTAGCACCAGCTGCTTTGTAAAAATAAAGATGACCAGCGATTACATCCTTTTTACAGGGTAAAGCTTCCTGTGGCTTCCAGGAAATGTGGATAGAGAGCCCTGGACCATACCCAGCTTGCCGAGGGGGCTGGAAGGAGCATCCCCGAGCTGGGGCTGGCTGCACTCATCCAGTGGTTGCCCTGGGACACTGGCTGAGGGGTAAAGCAGGAGAAAGGAGGGTCCCACGACAGTGATTGCTCTCCAGAGGCTCTGGGCACAGCCAGAGGACACGAGAGGAGACACTGCCACGTTTCTGTCCAGGGCAGCCATCTCAGGATGGGCTGACCCCTCACCATCTACTGTCCTTTTGCCCTGCATCCCCCACCGAGCCTTTCCCACTACCCCTGTCTGGCACCAAGCGGGCTGTGTGCCGAGCCGCACAACGCAGCCTCGGCAAGAACGAGCCTCCTGCTCAGCTGTCCCCGTGCCCCGGTGCTCCTCGTCCCACCGGGACCACGCGTTGGTCCTGTGGTTTATTCTGGAGATGGGGGTTCAGGGTCAGGCTAATGAAGTTTGGCTATGAAAAGCCTCAGAGGATAACGTGTACCTCCCTCCCACCTCTCAGACACGTCTCATTTCCCTGATTAACGCAGTCATTACATGGACAATAAAGCAATCTCCGGAGTGATGGTGTGGAGTTTCCCTTCACTCGCTTATAGTGGAAGGATGGGGAGGGCGTGATTCACAGCACCCCTGAGACCGTCGCTTTCCGAAGGCTTGCATTTCCCAGCAGCTCCCAGCCCTGCCAGCTCTTTAGACATCTGGATTAACATTCCTCCTTTGCAGTGCTGAGGCTCATCCAGCGCAGGGACAAGTGCCCTGTTTATTCACAGCAACACCCAGTCCCAATCTGATCCACCAAAGCTGTGATCCCTATCAGCAGCTAATCTACTCCGCAGCATGGAAGGAGCAGCATGTCTTAGACCACATCCGTGCACAAAAGGATCCCTGGCTTTCCTCCATTGCAGGTTCCCTCTGGAAGCTCTTGGCCTCTGTGTTGCCTCATGCACTCAAGTCCACAAATTGGTCACGGCTTGAATAACTCCTCCTTTCCAGCTTTTTAATGGTGCCTGACAAAGGAGGAAAACCAGGAGATCTTTGCCCAAACCCTGAAATTATCGGGAGGCAGGTTTTGAAACGAGTATGAAAAATTATTTTTTTCTGATGCTCCTTCACAATTCATGGACCCCACTGCTGCAGGATGAATGCAAGAAGAGGAGTTATTTGTGGGTGGAAATTGCCTTGCAGAGTTAGCCTAAAGCAACGCAAACATGGCTTCCAGCTCAAAAATGTCTCTGAGCTGCCGGCTGCCAGAGCCTGGGAGGACACACTCAGTACATGTAAACAAATCCCAAAGTGCTGCTGCAGAATCCGTCCTGGAGAAGGCTGTCAGGCTTGCTGGAGCTGTGGGCAGATGGCTGCTCCCCTTTCCTGGCAGGCTTCAGGTGGGGATGGCAGACAGTAGCTGCAGGCAGACACAGTGTGGTTCAGCCACTTGCTGAGCCCAGGCTGTGCTTCACAGCTTGCTGCTTCCTCCTCTGGGTAGAGGAGAATGGGCCCCTCAGTACTTCGATCCACAATGCCTCAGAGACCCTCGCTCCAGAGAGGACAGGTTAATCCTCCCCCCGGGCAGGAAGGGATCAAGGTTGCCCACGATGGCTGGGATGGGAGCCAAATGTGGTTGTCACAGGTGAAAGTGGATTTCACAGGCTCTTCTGAAACTCTGTGAGCCTGCTCCATCTCCGTGCACTCTGGTGCTCATTTAATATCAGACGAGCTTCAATGGCTCATTAGCGAGTGGTTCATCAGCCACCGTCCGCGGCTTGTTGTGCTCATCTGTAATGAGGAGCCATAGACAAGGGCTGGCTAGTGCCTCTGACTTATTCCCTGCATCAAAGGGGGTGTCTTGCTTGAGGCTGCTAGGTCTGGATGAACCTCTGAGTTCCCTGTGACTAGTCATGCTCGCTGCTGTATGAAGAAAACCTGCCGGATGCTCAGAAGAAATGGGAACAGGCTGGCTACAAGCAACCCTAACTCCTCGGGAGGCACTTGCGCTGGCAGTACGTGTGTACATGGTGGCAGCGAGGTTGCTCAGACGCCACCACAGGTCATCTCCCTGCAGACCCTCTGGAGCATGCAGAACTGGCACGTGTGCGCTAGAAACAGCTGACACAAGGAGGCATCGTGACTGCTAGGGTGGACGTAGTTACCCCCCCGCCCCGGGGGGGTCGTGGGCATCCTAGTGTTTCCCAGATGTGTGTGGAAGATGGTATGCACATGCGGTGGTTGAATCGTCCATCCGGGGGGCTGCTTTCTGCTGAGATCGCTGCCAAAGTCAGCGTGATGAGGCCTCTAGAGCTCTCAAAAGGAGCAAACACTGACAGGTAGCCTGGAGCCAACGGTGTGCTTGTCCTCTCCCTGTCCCCGCTGCTGGTACGGGAGCATAAAGTCATGCTCTCCTTGCAATGGCTGGACAGACCATGCTGTGGAGTTGTCATGAGAGCTGGGTGCGAGCCCCAGCAGAATAACCTTCTGGAGGGTCTAGGGGCTCGGCTGACGTGCAGATGGGGCTGCATAGAGCGTATTTTTCACTGCAGTTTTGGAGTTTTCACTGGGTAGGAAAACAGGCAGAGCCGAGAGTGGTGCCTGGCATTTCCCATGCTAAGGCTCTGCTTTTTGCTGGTTTATTGTGGATTTGTAGCCATTCGGGTAACATTTCTGCTTTGGAAGGTTTTCTTTTTCAATTTTAAAAAAAAAAAAAAAAAAAAGGTCCTCGTGCTCAGTCAATCCCAGCAATCACTGGGGTGAGCATTAAACACCGTCCTCTGAAAGCGTTAACAGCTCCGAGAAACGCAGCACCCTGCACCTCCGACTCCTGACAACAGTCGTATTAGCCTTCCTGTGCTTAGGTGCCAGCCCTCTGCAGAGTGGAGATAATACTGCCGCATCTCACGGGGGCTCTGGAAATAAATGAATATTTGTGAACCGCTCCGCTATCGCGGTGCCCAGCACCACAGAAAAGTTGATGTGGAGAGGACGAGCTCTGCCTTCTGCACAGCGTGGGAGTGCTGAGGGTAGAAAGGTTTAACAGCTGCTTCGTTTCAGCGAGCAGCTTCTCTCCCAAGGAAGAACATCCTCTGCTGAAAAAAGAGCCAGTGATCATGTAGCCCGGGTAGCATCAGCTTATGCACAGGAGGGGACATCCAGGCCTCTTGGGCAGGCCTTAATTTTGACTTCGCAATGCTACCATCATTTTCAAAGCATTTTTCTCCTCTCTCTCTCCTCTCCACACCAGTCGGTAGAGACAGAGCTCTGGAAAATGGGAAGGGAATAAATGAAAGTGAGCGTGACTCATGCTCGGGGAGCAGCAGAGTCTCTGGCGCCGATTTAGGAGGCAGCCGAGTGCAGACTGGTATTTCTGGCGAGTGCGTGTGATTTGTCCTTGATTTGTGGGCAGGAGCTGTGTCCCCGTGTGCAGACTTCGTGAATAATCAGATCTTGCTCTTCTCATGTCCTCGCTGCCCCTTGGGGGTTCACCCGGGCTTGGTGCAGGGCTGGGCTCCACGGCTCGGCATCTCTCCTGCCGCAGGGTCTGGTCACCCGTGCTAGCGTCACCTCCAGCTTTTTGCATGTCTGTTAGGATCTGTGGTAGAGCCAAGTGGGAAAATGGCCTCCTCCGTGACTGGGTAGCGTTGGAAGAAAATTTGGGAAATTTTGAGATTAAAGGAGAATCCACTCACAGTTTTTACTGTTGTGTTGGGCTTGTCTTTTAAAAATATTTTTGGGAGGAGGATTGCTGAAAGGGCTCGATGAATGTGGCTTGTGCTAAATTCTTGGTGTGTACCCGAGGGCTCCAAAAAACCAACTTTTTCAGTGGGATCATTTCCAGGTTGGAGTTTCGTTGGGCTCCGGTGGCTGATTCCCAGTCTTCCTCCTCCTCTTGCTTTGATGTGAGTCCTCCAGCCACCAAAAAAGCTGAGCTGAGTCTCCCCAAGCCTGGAGCAGTGTCTGCCAGGGGTCTGGTCACTGCCTCCTCCTACCCCTGCCCCAGCCCCTGGCCCAGGCTTTGCTAACCCGTGTCCACAGTTCATTTGAATTACCCATGTGAGAAGGAAGATTGAAGATGCACCGAAACCTGTGATTTCCCTCGCTGATGCCTCCCAGATCATTGAGAAGCATTTGCTTGAACCTGAAAGACTGAGGAGATATTGACTATGAAGACAGGGATATTTTTTCAAAAGCTGAGGCTTATTTCCAGTCTTGCCGATGTCAGCAGCACCGCTCCTGGTGATGTTAGCGAAAGCAGCATTAGGCTTATTTCCTATTTAGGCCGTGTTTGGAAAGCCTACCTGGAGCAGCTGCGGTGCTGGTGGCAGCACACGGTTAGAGGCGCACAGAAGGCAATCCGAGACCTTCCTGTCTTGTGCTTTTGGCACCGGATCTCCAGCTGTCCCCACTTCACAGCATCCCTGGCAGCAGAGCAGCATCTTCATCCTTTGCTGGGAGGCTGGAGGTCTGTGAGCCCAGGACCTGACCAGACCGTCAGAGTCTGCAAAGGGTGGGCTGAGGCAGCTATCACATATTGAGTCACTCTCTCGCTTCTTCATGCTCTCACGTTCAAGCCTGAGGGCATCTTCTCTCCCTTTGCTGCTGCAAGGGCAGAGTTTCACCCAGGTGATCAAAGCTGCGGGTCTAGCTGGGACCATCTGCTTTCTGGTCTCCAGACCTGCCTCAGATGAATGAGCAGCTCCCATAGTCGTCCCTTCCCTGGATGCTGTGGGCCCCCAGCCCTTGTCCCCCCAGTGCTGGGGTTCTCCCCAGGCTGGCTGGGCACACTTACAGTGCCAGCAACGGGGCTGGAAGCTAACACCACCCAGGGTGAGTCCCAGCACCCTCGGGACCTCTCTGAAAGTGAGCCAGGAAAGCCAGCGCAGCTTTAGGCGAGCCTAACCATCCCCTCCAGCCCACGGCCAGTGATGGCACCCATCTCCCAGCGCAGGGCCCAAGCTGCCTGCGAGGGCTGAGCCGTTGCTGCAAAACTGCTTTGCTGTAGTGACTAAGTTAGGGCATAGCAGCTCCCTGCAGGATTTGACTTACTACTCGGAAGTCACAGACAGCACCTTCCGGGGCTGGAGGCTGAAGTCGATGGAGGCGACCGTCACGTGGGCTGGAGAGCAGGTTCTCCGGGTGGTCCCCAGGCAGGAGTGGCACCATCCTCATGCTATGCTGTCTGCCCTTGATGTCACCTGAGCTCTTCTCTTGGTGTTTCAGACACATGCTGCCATGCAGAAGAACTCTAGCCCTCAGCTTCTGCCCTGAACAGTCATCACCATCCAAAGAGAAGGGACATGCAATTAACAGCCTCATTAACTTACTTAGCATCACATGGGCAGGCTTTGGGGTATTCGCTCCAAAAGAGAGGGTTGGATTGCAGTTCGACTTTCCGCTTCTGAACCGCAACTCCTTTAATCTAATGCAAGCCTAACAGGCAGAGCTAGCCGTGAGATCTGGGGTGTGAACATTTGTATCCGGTCTGCCGTGAAGCCCTCAGACCCCCATGCAGGTCTCCAGGAGGGACTAGATGGAGGTACATGAATTCAAGTCCAAGCGTCAAGGTGTCCATCAAGGGCCAAGTGTTATTTTCAGTGTGTCCTTGCTTTGACAAGTGCCTGGAGCTCAGGAGCACCTGCATATCCCTACCAAGACCCCACACACCTTCTGTCACGGGACACGCAGCAAAACAGGCTGGTTGGAGCAGAGCGACAAGAGGATGGATGAAGGGGTTGGGTTGGGACAACCACCCAGCAAGCTGCAGATGGTCTGGGGCTGTCTTGCTCTGCCAGCTCTGGGTCAGGGAATGCCAGGACTGGAAACGTAGGCTGTGACCCCTTGGGGCTGCAGCGAGAGCTTTGTTGTGGGGCTCTGGATTAGTGGGGTCTTCAAGCTGATGGTGCTGCGTGGAAGAAGCAGGAGCATTAATGTCAGGCCCCAGCGAGTGGTTCGTTACAGTTGTGTTTGTCAGCAACACCAGGCAGCGAGAGCAGAGGTCTGAGATAATGCAAATGCCACAGACTTGTCCCATAATGAAAGCAGCTACTCGATCTTGAGGCCAGTTTCCATGTGTTGGTGGTTAATGTTTAATGGGAAAAAGCCTAGAGCAAAGGAATAAAGTAAGAAATACTTAATTCTACAGTGTTGGTTTGCACCATGTGTTTTCCACTTAATAAATATTTTAGGCACTTATGCTCAACAAAGATGGGCTCTGTCTTCCGTCGGCTTGCGTGTCTTTGCTTCTCCTTGGCGAGGCAGGTCCTGGACTTCCCCACCCTCTGCCGATGCCCCTTCTCCAGGCAATCGGGGGGAGATTTCTGCCCAGTGGCCCCATCTCAGCCTGCAGAGCCCCTGCACAAGGTCCAGCTTTGTTTCAGCCAGGAGAGGATGGGGCAGCACAGGGGTCGCCGCCCACCCGGGGGCCAGTGTTGTTTGCTGGGGTCCAGGGGAAACCCTGGGGGCCGTGCTCCTGGTTGGCCAACCCAGCCCTGCCTTCTCCCAGGGACCGGCGCCAAAGGGGGTCGGGGCAGGGGCTCGGTGCCGTTCGGGGCTGGTGAAGCCGGGAGCCCAGTGCTGGGGGCTGAGCGAAGGGCCCCGCTCACGTTTCTCCTTGCTGGGGCTGGCTGGACTCCTGCCTCTTGAAGCAGCTCTCTGGGGCAGATGCAGCAGCATCAGCCCCCGTGGCCCACGGCCACAGCTTGTTTTACCCAAATACAGCCCTACACCCTGGCAGAGCCTCACCTCCAGCGAAGGGCAGCAGAGACAGGGGACAGGGAGGATGGGTTTACAGCCAGGGCCGAGCTCCGGGGCTTGGGCAGGCGGCTCGAGGGGCTGCGCTGGGGCAGGGGGACGCAGGGAATGCTGGCATGGCCCTCCTGCGACAGAGGCACAGACAGCAGAAAGGGAAACTGGCACGCAACGAGGGAGATGAGCTGGCTGTCAGTCACACTGTGCTGGGGCAGGGGCTCCTCTGCGGAGGGGAGAGATGTCACGGCCGGTGCTCAGCCCCACCATGAGCTCAGTCCAGCACCGCAGTGAAGGACGGGGTCAGCCTTCATCCCTGCCCTCCCACAGCTCTTGAGGCTCTGGGGGTGTGTGAGCAGGACCCGGGCTCAAGGGCAGCAGAAACAAGGCTCCAGCAGTACCTGGCTAGCACTCAGAGACTTCCAGCAGTCCCTGTGGCCATCAAAGGCTCAGGACAGGGAAGGCTGGAGCGCTTGGTGTCCTGACGACCTGGGCAATGCGCCTTCGCGTGACATCCTCTGGGGGCTGACAGCAGGGTGCAGAATATTTGCGTGGATGGCGCTGTAGCATCCCGTGTGACCTGCCACCCCCGCAGGCTCTTAAGTCTGAGCTGCAGTCCAGGACAAGAGATGCCGCTGTCGGATGGTACCCCGTATCCCCCTGCTCCTGTGGATGCACAGCCATATGTTTGGCAGGGCCCCCCGAGCGAACGTGACACAGAGCATCATCCCTGGGGAGAGCAAACCCTCCCACCATCTCCTGCTGAGCTGCCCCACGGAGCCTGCTGTGCTCTCAGGGCCTTTGCCAGCCAGGACTCAGCTGGGCTGGCTTCTCATCGCCGTCCTGGGTTATGTTAAGTAACGGCCTTTTCTTTTGTGGTGTTGATTTATTGCTGCACCTGTGACTCGGTAACCCTGAGGTTCATGGGCTGCATTTTGTCAGAGGTCTGGGGAACGCCAACCGTGATGGCCAAAGAGAGCATCCCAGAACCAGGGATGTCACAGACTGCACCATCTCCGCCACACACAGACGTATCCAGTAACGTATATATATTATATTATATTTTTTTATATATATACACATATTAACAAAGAAGTTGCAAAAAAAAACCCCAACAAAAAAGGGAAAAAACATAACAGGAAGAACAACCCTCCCCCAAAACAAAACTAAGACAAGTATGTTACACATGGAAGAGGAGAGTCTGACGGGTCGCACGGTAACCAGGAGTTCACCACATCCCAAGTCTATACAACGGCGTCACCAGGAGCGGAGGAGCCAGCAGCAGCACCCAGCCCCGCGGGAAGCCCCGGTCCCCACCACGGCCCCTCCGCCCGTGTCCTGCCCCCCCGCAGGGGCCGTGGGAAACACGTGCATTCATAACCCAGGGTTGCAGAGCCCGCAGGGGCTCGGACTGGCTGAAACTACTGCTGTGTCATCATACACCAGGCGGTTTTAACCCACGGGGACGCTCGCTCGTGGGCCGGGGGCAAAGGCTGCAAGCAGCGGGGAGCATCATTTACAGAGCAGGGACCAGGGACGGGGCGGCTTCTCCCACCCTCCCGGTAACACTTGGGTGGGTTTTGCTTTTCCAAAACCAGGAGAGGAAAACGTGGGTGACTCGGAAAGGTCTCCCATCCCCAGAACTGCCTGCCCGGGGTGCGGGGCTCCCCTGGGCACGCGGCCACGCCAGCTCCCCGCTTCGTCCTCCTGCCTGGCCCGGGTACGAGACGTGTGCGGCGGGGTAGGGGGATCCCACCGCGATTAGTGCAATTTCATCAGGTGCAAATGTCACATTAATGGCTCGTGTGCTCTGAGTTAATGGATGCGCTGAGTCCTCTAGCAATAAGCCAGTCAAAGCGGTGCCGGTGCCGGCGGAAAGCCTGGCACCTGGGTTGCAAATGCTAAAATCCATCTCCAGTGCTTGGGCATTTGTTTGAGGTTGACACATTATGAGCAGCCCCAGAGGGGACCAGCACACGGGGAGAAGACTTTAATGACAGCCCCATGCGGCTTTGAGAAATCATCCTACTGAAAATGGCAACTTATCCTCTGATCCTGCTGCATCCCCACCTGGCGCTCTCGCACACTGGGGCCAGAAGAAGCAAAGAAAACCGCTCTGTCCGCTCGGGAGGGATGCGGCGCCCGCCGCAAGCCCCTGCCAAGCACCACGGGAAAGCAGCCTGGATCGGAGGCAAAATCACCCTCGGCTTGGCAGTGTAGGTGGCAGATCCCTTCCCCGCAGGTGACACCCGCCTCCCTTCCCGCAGCGTCAGGCAGCCAGTCACCAAAAATGTCAGCCAGGTAAAGCGGACGGGTGCTGTGCTGAGAAACAGGCTCTTTTTATACACACTCTCCCTGGACAAAGCTATCGCCTGGCAGCTGCCAGACTTAATGACTAGTGTCCCCCAGGCTGGGTCACTGGTGGGGAACACCCGCTTTTGGACAGGGCTAACTGGCTCCAGCCGAGTGCAACCAGCCCCTCCTGCAGCCCTTGTGGGACAAGCCTCGAAGTGCTGTCACCCTGTCTGAACCGGCCACCTACCCCTCCGAGGACGGGCTTTGAGGTAGTTCCCTATCAGCAAGCTCCAAATTAAGAAAGGAAAAGGCTGGCTAGGAGGTCTCAGCCTGACGGTCCCCGTGCAATGCCACCGAGGCATCTGACACCACCACATCCAGAGGAGAAAAAGGAGTTTTCAAACACCACGGACCAAAGCTCAAGCACCAGCCCATCTCGGGCCACCGTGCTGCCCGACCTCCTCGCTTCCCCCGGGCATCCCCGCCATGCCGTGCCGCCTGGCCTGAATCGTGCCACGGACCCTGGCTGCAGGTGCCCGCGCTGGGTGTTTGCTCCCTGCGACACAGGAATCGGTGTGCCCGGCCCGGCTCCTCCTGGCTTTTAAGCAAATGTGGAAACTGAAGCTTGGCCAGGGGACTTGGTGCTTGTGGTTACTGGGAGCACTGGTGGCAGCTGAAGAGCTCCCAGTAACCAGGGGCTGGAGCCCCTGGGATGGATTCAGTCCTTTGCCACAGAGCAAACAGGACGGCTCCATGCTCACACCACCATGGTGGAGAACAAACCAAGAGCCAAGATCTGGGGTCATAAATTGAGATTTTGGGTCATAAAGCACAAAGATGGTCTTTGGGCAGGACTTTACCATCTGCTCAGCATGGGGAGACGTGTTTCTTCTGCAGGGACACCAGACATGAAACTAATGGAGGTCTACACGGAGCCGCGCACGGTGGGGCACAGCCGGCCGGACCCTGTGTCGGGGAAGGAGCATCTGCCAAACCTCTGTGCCGGGGGCGAGACGCTCCTCGGCTTGCTCCTTAAGGGTGGGGGCCTCCCTGACCCCTGGTGAGCTCCCGAGGGAGGAGACACGGTGGGGTGGGGGTCCGCGGCCGGCTGCCCTCCACTGTGGGACTGCAAACCCAGCCAAGCACAGGGAACACGGCCAGCAGCAGCATGCACGCGGCCAGGAGAGGCAGTGGGACAGTCCTTCTCAGAGCTGCCTTCGCTCTCGCAGACCATCCACCACATAAGCACCATCCACCCCATAACCAACGCCAGGGCTCACCAAGCGCGAGGGGTCCATGCAATTATCTACCACACCAGAGAAACTGCCGAACTTCAGCCAAGCAGAAAGTCCTCCCCAGAAAACGATGCTCAGGTCCCACCTGGCTCTCGAGACAAGCTACCAACGGGCTCCAGAAAGCCAATGCCTCCTGTTCCAACCTGCGCCTTGCGGGGACACACAAGACGTCCCCCTGACCACAGCAGCTGAAAACTCAGAAGGTCACCCGAAAACCCACCCCAGCCTTTCCAGCCCCCAAGGGAAGACAAAACCATCCAGGTCACAATCCACTTCGGGAGAGATCGGAGCACACCACCGAGGAGTTGCACAAGCCGCACTCGCACACAAGCGGAGCTTGCCAACAGGAGTTTATTTTCAGCCGCGGTTAGAGGTTCTTCCTCTTTCCCCTTAAAAAAAAGAATTGAGCTGCGTGTGGGAAGGCGCTCGCTTGCTGGAGTGTTATGGCTGCACGGTGGCTCTCTGGCACGGCTGCCGGCAGGCTCCCGGCGGCTGACTCTGACCGCCGGCACCCACCAGCATTGCTGGTGCCGCCGCAGGGCACGGGCAGGGCTGGGGCAGCCTAGTGACAGGCTTTCATCCCTGATACGTACGGGGACTCCTGGGGCCTGCAGTTACACTCCTGCTGCTCTGGGTAATCTATGAAGTCCGGGGCGGGCAGACCCGAGAGGATCATCAAGGATTTGTTCCAGATGGTGAAGGTCGGACACACCGGTAGGATGAAGGAGACTTCAAACGTGTGGAGGTGGAGGGAGTTGGCTGGGTCGTAGAAGGAGAGTGCGTTGTTGTCGTAATCCAGGAGGATGCCGAGGCGCTTCATCTGCGGGTGGACCTCCACCAGCATCTCCTTGTTGTTGTGCCTCACCACGAAGTTGTTGTTGCAGCGGGAGAAGACCCAAGACGAGGAGTTCTTCCCGATCCACTCATTCTTGGGGGCCGACTTGTAAGCCACGCCGATGGCGTACCTGGAAGAGAGGAGAAGCTTTGCTTAGCGACCTTCAGTGTCGGCGCAGGACGAAGTCCAGCCCTGACGGCTGCTGGCACCCTGTGCTTTAAAAGCCCGCCTGACTGGAAGCAGCACGGCCACAGCTTTACGTGACTGAAAAGCTGCTTGCAGAGGCTTGGCTGGGGAAAAGCATCCCTCCCTCCCCACACAACCTCCTGCTGCCAGGCGGGGCGAGAGGCAGAGGTGACGCAGCTGGGCGCTTTCAGCAGGAACCGTCCGTTTTAGCCCCATTGTGCTGCACAAGCAGCTTTAACAACGCAGCAGCTTGATAATGCTGCCGTAATGCCTCCCGGCTCGGCTCAGTAGCGGAGGCTTTCTGGGGATCTGCCTGGTAGGGGCTTTCTCGTAATAAACCCCAATTGTTTCACTTCTGAGCGTGCTTTGTGTGAAGGCATTTTTTATCCCGGGGGTGGACGGGAGGCTGAGCCCGATGGGAGTGAGCACTGGGAGCGGTTTCTGAGCTGGGGCTGCTGCTGTGCTTGCTCCTCGAGCCCCCCCTTCCCCAACAGAGAGCGGAGAACACGCACGGCCAGAAACCAGAGCCAGCTCTCTGGGTCAGGGAGAGGGGTTTTCTCCGTTAATGGCCCACGAGCATCAGCTCTGGTGTTCTGCCTCAGGCAGCAGCTGTAAGCACAGGGTTCAGGGAAAGGCAAGAAGTGACACCCCTCTCCTCCAAACCCCTGGGACAAAAAGCTCCCGATCCGCTCCCCCTGCCACTGCAGAGCGGAGCTGCCAGCCCACTGCGAGACCTTCTCTCCTGGCTATGCCTGAAGCCCCTGGGAGAAGAGCAACATTTCTCTGAAGCTTGTGGTCATGAGTTAGGGGTCACGAAGACAGTGTGTGCCACGTCTCTTTGGGTTTTGACTGCTGCCACTCTCTGTTCTCAAAATCCCTCTGGTCAGCTGGAAGAATCAGCAAGCTTTGGTCAAGAGCGATCGGCTGGCGAGAGCAGGGTGGGGGAGAAGGGCAAAAACAGGCGATGATCCATTCCCCAAACCGGGCTGGTGTGCTCTGTGTCCCGTGTGGATCTCTCTGAGGGAGAGGAGCCGTGTTTTGCAGCAGCACTCAAACACCAGTTCCTCCTTGGCTGGAGCTCCCAGAGACGCACGTGGGTTTCTAGGACGAGCCGAGTCCTCGTTACACACCACGAAGGAGGCAGCACACGAACAGCGCTGGCAGTGTTAACCCGTGTGAAAGTATCGCCCTGCCTGCAGCGACAACGAAGGGAGGGGGTGAAGCGGGGAAGGGCTCTCGGTGTGGGGGCCGAGGCGTGGGGGGACGGGAGGTGGCACTGAAGGCTGCTGAGAGCTGCAGGTCCCACTCCGCCTTTGATCAAAGCATCCTTGCTCTGAGCCTCACCAGGACACAGGGCTCCGGGCTCACTCTGCGTCACAGCCACAGCCGACTCAATTAGCTGCCTTCCAGCACGCGGCCGCGCCCTGAACGCAGCCCTCCGCAGAGCCCAAGGAGCTGCTGTGTATTTGAAAGCTATTTCCTCCTCTGAAGGTCTTGCAGTATTTGGTCATCAGCAAAACAACACCTGGAAACAGCTCCAGATATAATTATTGCTTGAGAAACAACTCACAAATCAAGTTGCTGAAGCCAGAAACTGCTTTTTAACGACGGGTGCACTACCTTGCATCCCCGCCTTGTCCCTTCTGCTGCTGCCTGCATGCATTCTGCAGGCAGGGGCTTGGGCTTGAGGGCAAGTCTGGGCTGGGAGCGCCTGCTGAGATGCAGTAAGGAGGTGCGATGGGGTCAGGGATGCTCCTTGCCACTACTGGGAGCGAGAAGCTGTACTTGGGGCAGTGCTTCTGTGCAAGCTTCTGTAACAAGGGCACTGGGGAGAAGGCGGTGGGCTGCTGGGGAGGAGTGGGACTCAAGCAATCCTCATCCTTGTAGCCCCTGAGAACGCCGCCTTCATCTGCCACAGAGCACAGGGAGGCTTGGCTCTCACCCTCCCACTCTTGCAGCATCCACCTGTGGAGCCTGGACCAGAAAACAGCCAGGAAACCTCAGCTGAGAGCAATCACTGCGGAGGAGGCGCTGCATCCTGGGCTGCTGTTGCTCCTCATGCTCCGCCAAGCCTGGTGGCCTTCAGCAGATGCCAGGGTGGCCCGAGGTGGGGACAAAGCTCTGCGTTCCTGCTGATGGGAGCGAGACATGGACTCGTCCTCCCTCAAGAGAAGCAGCTCTTGGCAATGAAGGCGGCCTCTCCCGAGGCAGAGCCACGTAGCAGCAGCACAGGGCGATGGAGAGCAAACGGCGAGCGAAGCATCACCCTCTGCTTTGCCCCACTGGCCCCTTTGCAAGGCAGAGATGTACATCCCTACGAGTAGGGCGACCCACTGCTTGGGATGGTTTCTCCTGCCAGCCTGCAACATTGGGGTATGAATACAGGGTGAAATAGAGTGAAGCAGGCATGGGACAGGCTCCCCCTGAGCTGCCTGCCCTCACAGGGACATTCCAGTGGCTCGCCAGGCCTTTGCAAACCTCCCCTGGAGAAATCCCTGTCTCCTCTGCTTAGCCATGGTCCCCTTCTGCTTAGCCTTCCCGCTCAGAATTCATAAGCACGTCTGGCCCAGCTAAGCATTGAGACAGCCCGGGGAGGGCACTGCACACAGGAAAAACAGCGGATTTAAAGCTCCTTGGCACCTCTGCCCTGCTGTCGGGATGAGATTTGAGCCCTGGCAGGCATTAGCAGATTCAGCAGGTGAGGGGAAATGAAGATACAAGCTTCACCTTGCAGCCTGACTGGATCGGACCCAAAAGCTTCCGGCAGAGAGGAGAAACTCATAAACCTCTTAAAAGCCACAGCCACCCAGATTTAAGGTCTCGACCACCCCCCTGCCCATGAGCAGCTCTGCCAAAACCCTGGCCTTTAACCCTAGTGTGTCCCACAACATCTCTGGGGAAATCCAAGGGCCTCTAGGAGAGGGAGGGAAGACAACGATGCTGCCTACCAGGTCGAGGATCCCACCACCACCTCCCAGTAGTGGCAGCCACTGTCAATGAAGACGTTGCCTGCCGCGCCATAGCATCCTGTCCCACTGAACCTCTCGGGTGTGTGGCTCTTCTTCAAGGAGCTCTCGTCCTTCTCCATCTGCAGCCCATCATTGGAGATCTTCAACTTCTTGTGAGCCATCTTGGGGTCCAGCTTAAAAGGCTGACCTGTTAGGAGAAGACAGGAGGACTAGGATTTATGTTTGTTACCATCATCGTGCAGGCAGAACATGGCAGGGACTGTCTGTGCCAGGCTCTTTGGACATCCTCTGTGAGCCAAAGGTTCCCCCACCAGCCAAGGACACCCGATTACAGATGCCCAGCAAGACGCCGAGGCACATCCACATGCCTTGCGCATCTATTGTCACGGGCTGATCCATAAGCCATCGGCCCCTGGGCTGCTCCCGTGCCCCCGGTGCCTGCAGCGGCTTCCCCAGCCCCGCTGCCCACGCCTGCGAGCAAACCACCACCCCAGGCACCGCCAGCGAGACAGAGGGGAGCAGGGACGAGAGCAGCACCTGCACCTTGGGCTTATAGAATCATAGAATATCATTAAGGCTGGAAAAGACCTCTAAGATCATCAAGCCCAGCCGTCGATTCCCCAGCCCAGGAGCCACTCACCTTCCCAGACCAAATAGAGGGAAAGGAGGTGAAACCCCAAAATGCAGAGCTAAATGAGCTGAAGAGCGTGAGCTCTCTGCCCCCAGGGAGGATCCGGACTTGAGAGCAGCCAGGCTGGGCAGCACGGCACATCGGGCAGGGCTGTGTCGTCCTGGCAGGGATCCTGAAGTGAAGGGCTGGGGAACGTCCGGGGTCTCCTTATTGCGCATTACCCTCTTCAAATGCCTCGTTCTCCACCAGAGCAGCTCCCTTTTGCCCTCTGTTTATGGTGTAAAATGTTGTGGCAGGAACAGGGGAATGTTTCCAGATAATGGAAATGGCACTGAAGATGCCATCAAGATGCACCGTGAACCAAACTTAGGCAGGGCATGTAGCCTGAATTCCTGAACGGATCCATACTCTATTAGCAGTAATGAGAATTATATGAGCACAGGGAATGGAGAACAGACCCTTAAGTGCTGCTATAACACTACTGAATCACAGAAGCAGTACTGCAGCATCGAGCACGTCCCCGAATCCCCATCAGCTGCCGACACAGACTGCTCCCCGTAGCGCACAGGCTGCTATTACACGTTACAGGAAGCACGCCCGAGGTTTTCCAGTGCTTCTCCACTGCCAAACAAGGTCTCACCACTCAGAGAAGACAGTCTGGGCTGTGCACGCGGTGGTGGAGGCAAATCAAAGGCGTCGGGTCCAGCCCGTGTTTAACGGAGGCTAGAAGGGAGGTGTGAGCACAGGGCCAGCCAGCGAGCGCACGCCCCGGGGCTTCCTCCGCAATTAACGGAATTGAGTTTGATGGATTTTGCAGATCTTTAACGCTGGCTTGAAACCCAACTGCAATTCCTTTGTAACGTTACCAGCACACAGAAAGCCAAACTGTTTCCTAATTGACACACACTGGCTGTCCTGCTCGCTTTGATAAAACCCTCCTGAAGATCCGCAAGGCCAAGTGAACATCTGCCCTCCCTCGCGTCGATAAACACTGTCTCTTTTGGGCATCAGCTGTGCAACACATTCAACAGCGAGCACCAAGGATTTTTCTGGAAGGCTCCCATTTTTGGTGCCGTGCCGCCTCGCCGCAAAACTAACCCTCGCTGGCCGAAGCGTGCAGGGACACAGGTGGGGATGGGGTCAGAAAAATACTTGCAAACATGGACTTCTTCAGTACGGAGGGTCGGGGGATTTGGTGCGTCTTCTGCTCGAGCTGCTGGTGGGCAGCCAGGCTGATGCCCAGCCCCTGAAGCCCCATGGCCCTGCCAGAGTGGCTCTACTGAGCCAGGTTTAGCTTTTTTTTTTTTTGGGGGGGGGGGGGTTTCAAAACCCTTTTTCCCTAATTTTTTTTTTTAAATTTTTTTTTTATTATTTTTGGTTTTTTTTAATACAAGG